>JZKD02S0274991.1:0-12908 GCA_000966675.3 Picea glauca | reverse complement strand
ATTGAATACAGGCAACACTAATCGACCCTGATTCAAACCCCTGCGCCCCCTACAGAATTGATGGTTGACCTTACCTCATCACTAGATATTATTCATATCATTTCTCCTGAACTAGTGGCACTCCCTATTCCTCCATGGTTCTTGGATGACTTATCCGAGGATTTACCCCCAAATCCCCCCAATTCCCCCGTTCATTTCCCTAAGGAGATTTTACATCCAACTACCAATGGTACTCCTCAGTGCCTCAATATTTGGTTTATGTTGAGCGAACCATCGCAATATCATTGCATCGTTCCCCCTGCTTATTCATCACCAGAGGACAACCACACGGTGACAGTCACCGATACTCTTCATCCATATTCAACCATGGGATCAACATCCCGTCATCTACATCAAGACAGTCCCTGGGCCATTTTTTATCCTTAGCCACCGGGGCACCATTTTTTCATACCCCATCCAGGTACGCATGCTCATGTTCAAAATTATCAAATAAATGCTTGTATGTTCGATTCTCTTCAGATATTGTTCATGTTAGGTATTTGGTTTCATGTGTGTAGGTACTTGGTCATCATACATCAGTGCAACCCCTTCAGGTATATAATCGACACTGGCATGTAATCATTCCCTCTGAATCTCAATTTCATCTCCAGTCACACCCTCTGAAATTTGCCTTTATGATCCCCATCTCCAGCTCTACAGTATTGACACCTCCATTGCATTTTGGGTACTATCACCCGGTAGCACTCTCCCCCACATGAGTTGTCCCATTCATAGCACCCTTTGGCACTTTGACACTCATGCTGTTTTTTAACCCTTTAGGGATGGGAGTCCTGATAGTCTTACATCATGTTGTGAATCAACCACATACTCCTTCTCCTCATTTTGCTAGCTTTCCCAATGGACTCCCAGGTTATCTCTTCAAGGTTCTATTTTGACTGCACCTTCGCAGTATCATTAACCCTCCATTTCATCCGCAATCAGTTTGCCCCTCCACAAATTTCCCTCCATACCATCTACCTCATACAGAAACCCACCCATGGGGCCCCCAACCTCCACTAGTTCTCCAAGCACATTGCGCCCTCACCATCTCAACCATATTACATTGGGGCACCCATTTCTGTATTTGTACACTCATCCCAAATTATTCTTTATAAATTGTAAAAAGCCTTTGTTTTTTACATTTACATATCTTTTTGTCGTCACCTTTGGTGACCTTCTTCCCTTTTTTGGAAAATGCAACCCATGTCACCCTTAGTTGGGGCACTTCTTATCATCTACTCCTATTGACATCATCCATATACTCCGAGTACCCCACAGGCCACTTACCTCTGCCCTCTGAGTTTGTTCACTTTGTCCTGCCTCTGGCACAACTTATCCCATGTCTTGTTGTCCCCCTGACACTCGACCTAGTTGAACGGTTGCGGCCACTTATACTTCACATATAATCCCAACCAAGGGCAGTCTTGAATCTCCACATATCTTGACTTCGTCCATGTACCTCCTCCACTCCTAACCTCACCTAGTAGATTTCACGAAGCCCTTCTCTTCTTGGAGTCGCATCCCCCTTTTGTCAACATCTGCACAGTTCCAGAAGGGCGACAGTATCTTGACTCTCATTACCTTTCCAATGAGTGGTCTCAGATGACACAGGGAGAACTACCATTGCTCCCTATTGTCGGTGACCCCCGTAACATTCGACTTCAACACTTTCTCATGTTATGGTGGGTCTTACTTTGCAACTATTGCAGTTATTTCTTATATTTTCCGAAGACCTCTGAACTTGGCTGGGCTATCATTGCCTACAGAATCTGTGATACTTCTTACAGGTGTCATTGCCTACTATTCAGCGTATGTTCCTCATCAGAATTGTCTTTTGCCTTTATCAAGACTGCCCCCGAGGGCGTTGCAGCTATTTACATCAACACATCGTTTCGGTTACTATACAACACCATTCTTTTTTGAGTTACATGACATGAGCATTTTTACACACCTTATGGAAGGTTGGGTCCTACAAGCTCCCTTCTCATTTGTATACAATTTATTTTTACACACCTTATGGAAGGTTGGGTCCTACAAGATCCCTTCTCCCTCCAATGGGTCCCTCTTGATACTCTCACTATCGCTCTCTCTTACAAAGACACTCTCAGTAGAAGAAACATTAATGAATTTCGGCTATACGTATGTTCCTAACCTCATCCATCAGGAGGCATCTATTATCGCTGAAATTTCGTCCGCAAATGGTTACAGGAATCCAGCATCGTCAAATAGTTATGAGGTCACCCATGGACCAAAATCACCACAAAAGCATTTCCAAAAGGTCCAAAACTATACAACCAATGATAAAATTAAGGTGCGCTATGACTACACAGGGGCGAGCACATGCGCGATCCAGAAACGCACTAAAAGCGCACATGCGCATGATGCACGATTGTGGTCACTAAAATCCGATCACATCTGAGAACAGAGCATTTATGAGATTGGTTGGCCTCCCACCCACTTCTAGTTCAGCTTCCAAGTTGATTTGACACCCAAATCTCGGTTGAATTCGACTGGGTGGCTGGTCAAAGGCTTAAAAATGCCCTAAATAGCCTCTTTTCACACTATAAGTTGGTTGCACAATACCTCAAAGTGGTGCTATAAAACAAAGCCATGGGTGCACTTCATTTTCAAGGAATTCATTTGCAATGTTATGTTGCTGCTATTCTCTTGGGGAATCCTCTTTTCTCATCAAGAGTATACTAGCATCATTACATCAGGAAATCCATCTCACCTCTTGAGTGGATTAGCTTGGGATTCTTTCACCATTTCATTCAAAGTTGTAAGAAGAGCTTAGTTGTGGGGGTCCAAGAGCCCTCCCTTGGAGGAAGAAGGGACCCAAAGTCCTCTTTCTTCTTGGTGTTTTCTTTCACTAATATAATCCTTGCCATTGGTGACATGAGTCTTATTGATTTTTTGTTCTTATGTTGTTATGCTCAATAGTTTAGTTGTTCTTTTATTTCTTAGTTTGTTCTTTTATGTTTCTTTCTCTAACCCTTTCATTTACAATTGTCCTGCTTAGCTAACCCAACTAAGCTTCTAGGCACCTCTGTTTTTCTCATTTAGGTGACAAAAGAGGCGCAACAGTGAACTCTTCAATATAAAAAATATGGCATGAAATTAACATGGCGCCAATGAGAAGCTACATCGAGGAGTGGTTCAAAAGGTTGCCAACAAGCTTACCAATGAAGGGAAAAGGACGATTGAGATAGTTCATGTAACCACCAAGGAGATCCATAAAAGGACATCAGTGAGCAAGTGACAAACCATGAGATACCATCATAGTAAGTTCATATTGATCACATTTTTTTGTCTTTATCAAGCTCTTCATCGAGTTACTCCACCTCTTTAAATAGAAAGATTAACCGAAGACTGATATTTTCTTTTTTTCTTCTTTCCAGGTCTTGTTGCCTTCCACTGTCCACTTTCTTCTTTCTATGAGCTTCATTCTTATACATATTTGATTTATGGTCAGCGAGAGCCCCAATCCCAGTCATTATGACAAATGAATTTTAATTTTAGAGAATATTTATTGAACTATATGTTTTTTAGAAATTCCAAGAGAGCTATTTTGGGAACAATCTCGACTGTACTTTGATCTATCATTATCTCCATTTCAGCTGCCCATGTACTACTCTGTCAAAGTTGTCTTATGCATGCAGATCATTTTCTTTTAGTTTTTATGTGATTAAAAATATTTATCCCTACTATGATGGATGTGAGGAAGTTATATTTATTTGATTTAAATGTATGAATGTATGTGTTTCTTGGTCCATTCTCAAGAGCTCTTTTTAAAAGAAAATAAAAATATTTTTCATTTTTTGTTATATCTATTTTACTTTTGTTTGAAGAACTTCTTTAAAATTCCCACATTTATAAATTTTGGACAAAGGAGTACCACCTCTATAAAAACAAAGGAGGATTTGCATCCTCGTGAGGTTGTCATTTTGGTCCTAACAAATTCAAGCATCAACTTGTACATAGATAATGAAAAAAATGTCTTGATTGGAGAGAGTAGATTCCTAAGTCAGATAAGGAAACAATTACAAACATTTTAGATCTTTAGATGAAATAATTATGAGAATAATGAGAAACCAAAAAAAGAAAGAGTGATTGGTTTGTTCGAGTGATAAGGGTTTGGAAGAAGCCATGTGAATTTTTTAAGTTGAATTGAAATGACTTAACCATGGTGTAGATATTGATAATAATAATGCAATGAGTGAGTGGGAGTAGATATTGAATGTTGTGGCAGATGATGTATAGATGATGGGATGTTGCAACATTCAATGTTGGATAACATAGTGGATATTGTTAGCTTCTGGTTCAATACTAGATAACAGAGTGGATATGTTGGCTCTTAGTTCAATGCTGAATAACAAGGTGGATATTGTTCATTCTTTACAACACGCAGACAAACTCTGTGCAACGCAGTTGTAAATACCGCACAATGAAACTATTTGTCATTGAACTCTCAGGAATTACCGCATAGATTACAGATTGCACAATTTACTGCGCATTGTGATAATAATAATTAATAAAACAATTTCTTCACACTATGCTACTCTTTAACACATAAAATCACAAAAATAACTCAAAAATACATCAACAAACAAAACTTAATATATTATGAACCTAAGCATTGTGCACTATTGTAAAATACAAGACTATGTTGAGCTTTGGCTTCAATGACTTATGCAACTTTCCAAAAACAGAGCTTGTGCTCTTAGACTTCTTTCGACTACCTTCGCACAACTATTGTTTCTATCTAACTATCGACTCTATTCTCTTTGTCAATGTATCAACTACCTATAGACTCATACATATAAGGATTGTGACCAAAAACTTCCTGTAGCAATGAACTAACTAAAACAATTAAGACGAAAATCACTTCCACTGACTCTTATCTGCAAAAAAGAGCTCGAGAAAGATAAATATCGACTCATTAAATAAACTTATGCTAACACTTATCCTTGTCATGTTTGACAGACTAACATATCTTCTTTATGTGAAAGACAAAGTCTGCGTAACTGTGAAGCTCACAACTTTTAATTAATATTTCCAACACCCCCCCTTAATTATAAGTAGGTGAGTTTACAAAATACAAAATTTACATCAAAAATTTGAATTGACTTGAATTGTCAAACATCTGTGACTGCGCCGACTCCTACACAACTGTGCAGTTTTTGAAATGCATCCCTTGCCAAATATTTTGTAAATATATCCGAAACTTGTTCTTTAGACATGCAAAATTATAAACAAATTTCTTTTTTATTCACTAATTCTCTAATAAAATTCTACCTTGTATCAAAGTGCTTGGTTTCTTGTGAAACACGTGATTCTTTGACAACATGATAGTAGAATTATTGTCACTAAATACTGTTACTTGTAGTTGGTTCATGTTGTTCCTGCAACAAATATTTTAACATTCTTCTCATCAAAAATGCTTGACAAGTTGCGCTTGTAGCTGTGATGTACTCAGCTTCTTCTGAAGAACGAGTCACAATGTGTTGCTTCTTTCATTCCCATGACACTATACTTGTTCCAAAATGAAATGTTTACCCAGAGGTACTTTTCTTGTCATCTATGCTGCCTCCACAATCATTGTCAGTATATCCAATCAATTTGAAATCTTTTGAAGTAGAATACATAATGCCAAAATCTCTTGTTCTGTTCACATATCTCAGAATTATTTTTCCTGTCTTTCAATGTGATTCTTTTGTAGTTTCCATGAACCTTGAAATCAAGCTCACTCCATACATAATATCATGCCTTGTTGTTTTCAGATACATAAGAATACCTACCATCATTTTAAATAATGTGGGATCCACCTTAGATCCTTCATATTCCTTAACTTAAATCTTGTTATGATAGGTGTTGGAGCTGCTTTGGAATTTATCATGTTGAATATTTTCAAAATTTCATGTGCACACTTAGAATGTCAAATAAATATACCATCTTTAGACTGGTGAACTTCAATACCCAAAATATATCTCATAAGCCCTAAATCAGTCATTTCAAACTCATCCTTTATGATTGACTTAAATTCTTCTATACCAAAATCACCTGTAATTATCAAGTCATCCACATATAAGTAAACAATCAACATATTACCTTGTTGATTATCTTTGATGTACTGTGTTGTCTCACATTCACTTCTCTGAAATATATTCTGAGTAAGGTAGGAATCTATGCGATTGTACCAAGCTTTGGGAGCTTGTATTAACCCATACAGTTCTTTTTTCAATTTGTACACATTTTTTACTTGTCCTAGAACCTCATAGCCTTGTGGTTGTTCCACATATACTTATTCTTCTAAATGTCCATTAAAAAATGATGAATTTACATCCATTTGACAAACATGCCATTTGTTCTATGCAATAATGGCTAACATAGTTCTGACTGTGTCCATGTGCGCAACTGACCCAAATGCTTATTTGAAATCAATTCCAATTTGTTGTGTAAAACCTCTTGCAACTAATATTGCCTTGTTCTTTTGCAGATTTCCATCTGCATCTTGCTTGCTTTTATAGATCCACTTGACACTTATCATATCCTTATCTTTAGGTACATCTACCAATTTCCATGTATGATTATTTTCTATGCATCTAATTTCTTCATCCATGGCTTGTGCCCATACATCATCTTTGACAGCTTCTTCAAAGGTTAATGGATCATCTATTTCTGAAAAAAGAGCAAAAAATGAAAACAAATTCGATGTGTCAACGTTATAGATGTTGCACATACTTCTTTTATTTCTTGGTAACATACTTGCTAATGTTGGATCTGGAGATGTAGAACTAGTTGGATTGCTTGCTAGAATTTTTTATGCTACAGGTGTGGGTTGCGCACCTGCAGATCTCACTGGAGTAGTTTGAGCTAGTATTTGTGTCGCAGTTCCAGAAGTGGAAGGAAATGCACACTGACTTATACATGGTGTTTGAACCACTTCATATTCTATGGCATCATGACCAATAACATCTGTAATTATGACTATCCTTTCTATTCTTCCATCCCATGCTTCATTCTCCACAAATTGAACATCGTGATTTATTATGACTTTCCTTGCAATATGATCATACAATTTGTATGTTTTTGTATCTTCAAAATATCCAACAAATATACATTTTTTCCTTTGTTATATAGTCTCTTTCTCAGTTCATACGGAACATGTGTGTATGTGACACAACCAAAGAATTTTAAGTGTGCCACATTGTGCTTCATTCTTGTCCATGCTTCTTGAGGAATTTTTTTTTCACGCTCTTTGTCGGACATTTGTTCATGATGTATACTACATTTTCTACTACCTCATCTTAATACTCAATTGAAAAATGTTTGGTTGCCAACATACTGCACACCATTTCCATGATGGTTCAATTCTTCCTCTCTACGATACCATTCTGTTGTGGTGTATATTGCGCAGTGAATTGATTGTAAATACCATGAACTTTACAAAAGTTCTGGAAGTCTCTTGAAACATATTATCCCCCTTTTCTAGTTCTTAGAACCTTGATGTAATAACCACCTGCTTCTCCATAAGTGACTTAAACTGTTGAAAACAACCCAATGCATCAGATTTATGTTTTAAGAAATAAATCCATGTTTTTCTTGAGAAATCATCAATAAATGTTAGAAAATATGTATTGCCTTCTATAGATTGTGTTTACATTGGTCCAAAAATATCTGAATGTACTATTTCCGGTGGATCTTTTTCTCTATATGACTTGCCAACTGGAAATGACTATCTATGTTGTTTTCCAAAGGTGCAACCTTCACATATTCTTTCTGGTTTTTCTATGAATGGAAAACCTTTCACCGTATCCTTTGTATGTAGCAGCTTTATACCTCTAAATTATAAATGTTAAAATATAAAATGCCATAGCCAAGAATCATCCTGCACTCCAGATTGGAATGCTACTCGTAACTCTGCACTATTGTCTTCTTTTTCCTTAAAACTGTGTGCACTGCCTTTTCCTTCTTTGGAATTGTGTGCACTTACTTCTTCTCTTTCTTCTTTGAATGCAGTGTCTGACTATGCATCTTTTGTTTCATTGACAACTTGCACTGTTTTTCTCTTCATGGATGGCTTCAATGTCAATGGGAACATTTTATTGCTTGTCATATGAATTCTTGCAATAAGTTGATTGCTTGGATATCTGTCCATGATCACACAATGATTATCTTCCATGTAGATTTTGTATCCTTTCTGTAATCACTGTCACGTGCTCATCAAATTATGCTTTAGACCAAAAACATAATATACATCAGGCATAACTTTTTGTTCTCCTTGTTTAGTTAAAATGTTAATACTTCCTTTGCCTAAGACAATGACCTGGATATCTATTCCAAGTGTAAATTTAGTTTGTACTCACTTATCCAAACTAGAAAACAATTCTAAATTTCCTTTCATGTGATTACTGCAGCCTGAATCTAGATACCATATGTCACAAAAACTTTCTTGAGCAACATTGCATTCAATTGTTGATACTATAGGCATTGCTTCAGCGCGCACCATAAACATAGGACTAGAGGGAGTATTTGTGTTGTTTGAATGATCTTGACCTTATTTGTTTTGATTATATTGTCCCTTTCTGAACTCATATGCATAATGCCCATACTTTTTACAGTAATGGCACTGAATATTTATTTATCAAATTTATGATTACTTGGTTGATTGGTATTTGGGTTTTGACCTCTTCCACCAATGTTTTCAGGACTGCTGCTGTGTCCACCTCTAGAATAACTCCTTCCTATGCCTCTAGAGTTAGCTCTCCCCCTTCCTCTTCCACAGATTATAGATGACTGCATGAAGAATGCATTTTCTAATGACATATTTGACCTATTTAATATGTGTTCATGATTAATGATGGAGGCTTGCAACTCATCTAGACTAAAGTGACTCAGGTCTTTTCTCTCTTCTAGGGTCACAACAAGAGTATCGAATTTAGGAGGAAGACTCTTAAGTACCTTCTCAACAACTTTTCTATCTTTTATGGTTTCTCTATAATACTTAATCCAATTTATCATGCCAATAACATGAGTGTAAAATGAAATATATTGAATTTGTATCTTTTATTGACAGAGTTTCAAAATCTCTTCTACGGATTTGTAGTTTTGAAATCTTGACTTTATCCATACCTTGATAAGAAGTTTGTAATATGTCCCAAGCTTCTTTGGCTTGATTTAGTGATGCAATTGTTGGGAGTATGCTCTCATGCATGACTTGATGTATGTAAAACATCATCTTTCCATCCTTCTTCCTTTCATCTTTCAAAGCATCCTTCATGCATGGCTTGATGTATGTAAAACATCGTCTTTCCATCCTTCTTCCTTTGATCTTTCAAAGCATCATTCTTAGCTTGTGTGAGGGCATTGTACATTGTGTGATGTGTTAGTTCCACATAGCCATTTTCGTTTATCTCCCATATATCTTGGCCCCAAAATAATGTCTTCATGGTCAAGGACCATAACTCATACAACTTTGATACCATATGTACAACACCCATATATCTTGGCCCCAAAATAATGTCTTCATGGTCAAGGACCATAACTCATACAACTTTGATACCATATGTATAACACGTAAACAAACTATGTGCAACTCAGTTGCAAAAACCGTGCAGTGAAACTCTTGGTCATTGAACTCTCAAGACTTACAAAGCAGATCGCAGATTGCACATTTACTGCGCGATGTTAGAATAATACTTAATAAAACAATTTCTTCAGGTTGTGCTATTCTTTAACACATAAACTCACAATCAGAACTCAGAAATACATCAACACACAAAACTTAAATTATTTATGAACCTGAGTGTTGTGCGCTATTGCAAAATACAAGATTATGTTGAGCTTGGCTCCAACGACTTCTGTAACTTTACAAAACCAGAGCTTATGCTCTCAGACTTCTTTCGACTACCTTGACGCAATTGTTGCTGCTCTCTAACTATCGACTCTATTCTCTTTGTCTGTGTATCGACCACCTATAGATTCGGGCATATAAAGACTGAGACCAAAAACTTCCTGTAGAAGCGAAGACGACAATAACTTCGAGTGACTCTTATCTGCAATGCAAAACAAAGCTCAAGAAACATAAAGATACGTATCTGCTTTAGCATCAAGTCCACACGTATCTTTGCAGTGTCCATTGTTAAAGAAGCCTTGCGGAAGATCGAATGAACCGTCAATAATCGATGATCGTGAAACAGTCCGCTCCAAATCAAACTGTCCAGATCCAATCAGGGTTCACCTTTCACCACAAAAGCCAACGAAATATTGACCGTTCCTCTCCATGGGATTTTCATTTTGGCGGAGTTTGGCCATTTGGATTTTGTGCAACGTTCATTTCTCCTTTTCGCAATTGAATGGTTGCAAAAGGATCGAGGGTCCCCAATTGCCAGTTTTAATCTGATGGACCCGCGATCATCCCTTCACGTGAATATTGATGCGACAAACTGATTGGTAATTTGGTCATCCTCGATGGGCTTCAAGGCTTCAATTTATTTATCGTATCACTTATTTTTAATGGAATATTATAATATATTTATTTGACTAGCACAGCCATTCAAAATTGTGGTTGATGAATGCTGAAAGGCGTGGATAGAAAATGAAACTCACAGTCAGAAAATGAAACTAGAAAATGAAATGCACAATCAGAAAATGAACTTAACGTCTACAGTTGGTGTGCTAAATCCAAAGTTTAATCATTTAAACGTGGCAATCATATAGTGCTACAGTAATTTCTTAATATGATTAGGTAAATGTTAAAAGGTAAACAGGTTAACGGATGCATTCAAAAATATGCCAGCATCTTCAATTGTTAGCTATCAAATTAGAATTTTAGATTAAAAGGTGATTAATTGTGTTCATTGTCAATAGATGTACCAACTTAATAAGAATAGAAATCTACTCTTCCAGAAAAACCAATCATTTTATATGTTTAATTATATGTTTTTTTATCTACTAATAATACTAATAATAAAGAATTGCCATTAAATTTGGTCATTCTCAATGGAATTAACAATTCATTAAATGGAATATTATTTTCAATGGGATTCAACCATTTATTATAATATATTTATTTAATAAAAATGGAAATCAATTGTTCCATAAACACCAATCTTTCAAAACTACCAATCATTTCATATGTTTTTTTTATCTACTAATAATAAAGAATTAACAACTAATTTTGTCATTCTCAATAGGATTCAACAATTTATTAGAATTTATTTGATAATAATGGAAATCTACTCTTCCAGAAACAACAATCTTTCAGAACCGCCAATAATTTCATATGTTTAATAATATGTTTTTCTATCTACTAATAATAACTAATTACCAATAAATAATTTGGTCATTCTCAATGAGATTCATATTTTTATTAAACTATATTTCTATATTTATCTAATAGAACTAGAAATCTACCTTCCAAAACCACCAATCGTTCAATAATATACTGTTCCACCTTCTTTATGCTTAATTATAGGTTTTCCGTGTTCCAATAATTTTCTTTCTTTTGCAGCAAAAATTTCCGAGAGTACATAGTTTTTGTCCTAAGATAATTAAGAATCACATGGATGAAAATGACACTAGACTGACCCATAAATTGCGTCAGAAGAAAAGTGGTAACGTGGCTGATTAGAATGCTTATATTTACTTACTACTAGGAACTGGTGGTTCGAATTTCAGGTCTCCCTTTCATTCCCAGAAATATAGAAATAAAGGTAGAAAATCGATGGTTAGATGAAGAGTCGAGAGCCTGTTGTCAACAAGTCAGTGACACATGAAGAGCAACGTTCACTGTTAGTGAAAGTATCAGTCTACATCCTCCCTTTATTCCATTGTTCTCTATGTATTTCGCAAGGAATTGAATCTACTGTTCTCTGTACTATTATAATTGATAAGTGGCAATGGTCGGTTATGGAATAAATAATAGGTGTATGTAAAAACTGTGTGAAAAAATAAATCAATGGTGGGTTATGGGATAAATAATAGGTAAATGTAAGAACTATGTGCGAGAAACTAAACTTTGTTGTTTAATTTTTTTTTTATTATAAAATTATTGTTTAACATTATAAATATTATTTAAAAAAAATTAATATAAAATTTATTGTTTAATATTATTTTAATATTATTTTAATATTATAAATTTTATTAAAAAAATTTAAAAAAAAATTAATTTATAATTTACAAAATAAACTATTTAGTATTCTACATATTTGTTTATTATTTAAAAAATAAATAATTTAATATTAACTAACTTTGTTTATTATTTTAAAAATAAATAATTTAATATGAACTAGCTTAGTATTAGCTTAAGCTAACACATGTATGAGTACATATCTACCTTTTCTTTAGACTCACTTTTACCCCCATATAGTCACTCTCTCATATTTACCTGGTAAATATTCTTTTACCAAAATGATGGAAGAAGCATGTAGATGACTCTTTTACCAAAATGATGGAAGAAGCATGTAGATGATTCTTTTACCAAAAAGATGGAAAAAGCATGTAGATGACTGCATCACTAGCTTTGTGTGATTTAAACTTTAAAATTCTATATAATACAAACTTATCTATGGATTTCAAAATAATGCAATGTTAATTTGCATACATTTTTTATTTACATTCATTATTAATCTATAATTTTTTTAATTTGTTTTTATGTAAAAATAAATGAAAGAATTGTAAGTTTTATATGACCTATTTGCACTTTATTACCAAATATATTCATATATAAAACATTACATATCATTTATGGCAACATTTTTTTAAGTAATCATTTCAATAATTAATTACAAAACCTAAAAGTAACATCATTGTCTTCGGATGATAAAACAATGTCAAATTAAAATCACATTAACCTCAAGTTTAAAAGA
>JZKD02S0274980.1:0-20495 GCA_000966675.3 Picea glauca | reverse complement strand
TAATTAGTTTTATTATACCTATCCTATTTAATTAATACCATATTAAGACGATTAATCCCCTAATTAATTTTTACTTAATAATCCTTCACATTTGTTCAACTAGGGTTGTTACAAACTCGGATCACTCAGTTTCATAATCGGATGACATGGAGGATAACAATGACAATAATGAGGAAAGAGGAAATCCACCTCCAAATAATCAACCTTGGTTGTCTAGAGATGCTATGGTGATCCTATGATGGGTACATAACCTCCCTCAACATCCATAAAAAATACTTCCCAAGTTCGACCGTGAAAACTCTTCATTGCCTGAAGACCATATTAAAATTTTTATACTATCTATAAGACACATGAATGTAAAACATAAGGATGTAGTATGTATGATTTTTCCCTATACCCTTGAGAATTCAACCTTGACTTGGTATTTTAACTTGCCAGTGGGGTCCATAACTAGTTGTACGAAGTTTCAAAAAGATTTCTTAGACAAATTTTCCGAAGAAACCACCACAGGATCTTTTATGGATGAACTCTTTTCTCCCACCATGAGTTCAAAAGAGAAGTTTAAAGACTTGAATCAACGGTTTACCACTATCATAAATAAATTTCAACCCGAAGCTAAACCTACACAGGAGTTACAAATTGAGGTATATGATAATGCTCTCCTTGCTTCTATTTCTATGTTTGTGAAAAAGGATGCCAAACATAACCTAGTTTATAATTTTGAGGAAGTGAAAATGATTGAATTCCAAATGAATGGATTCAAAGAGGGCCAAGTCTCAGTAGTTAAGAAGAAAGTTCATCCTCCACCTAGGAGAGGAATGTTGCTAACTATACCTCTCAGAAAATGAAAAGAACAAGGTCCCAAAAAGGGAAGCAAAGACATAGAATCTCTATAACAAATGACAAAGAAACTGTCGAATGAAATCATAGACATGAAAAGAAGTGTCGAGGAAGGAATCCAAGTTCAATGGCCCTATAAGCCATTTTTCAAGAGAAACCCACCTTTCAAAGTGATTGAACCTCCCCCAACCAACTTAAACATAGACTTGGGTAATGTAGCATTTGACTGTTTCTGTATGTATCATCAAGAAAAACATTCTGAAAGATACTATCCCCCATGGGTGCATGCTATAAATTTAATGTCCAATCAGTTTCTAGATGAAGGTTTCGTTACCGAACAATCAAGCGACTCAACGGTTATGGGATCCTAACTTACCGATGCCTCCTAATGATGTATTTGAGGTTCAAGAACCACCCGCTGAGGTTTTGTCTATGAAAAAATGAAGTAAGGGTCAACCGGTCTCAAATGACCTTACCATTATCCAATATTCGAGGAGAAAACAAACATCCAATCACTTGAAATCATCTTTTGTCTCCCAAAGAAATCTTGTAAACATCCATACAAGAGAGTCACCCAAGCTAAACTACAACATAGTAGAAGACTTAAAAAATTTAAAGGTTAATGTTTCGGTCATGGACATGTGTAGAATTCTCCAACAAAAGGACTTTCTATTACAAGCCTTAAAGTCAATAGAATCCCCTGTAACAAGTACTAACCTAGGGTAAGTCCTAACTACCATAGATCCAAAGAATAAACCAAATTTCAATGCTTTCTCTGTATATAAAAAAGGAAAGCCTTTTGTCCCACCTTTCCTTTCAACATTTGAAGTCTTCAATAGAAACCTCCATAATTGTTAATTTGACTGAGGAGAATCCTCCAATCTCATGCCAATATCTATCTTCAAGAAATTAAATGCAGTCCCGCTCAAAATTGATAAACACGTTATACAAATAGACAAAACTCATGTAAACGTTATTGGGGAACTCAAGGATGTCATGATTAGAATGGCTATACACCCAAAATTTGTTCAAGTAATTGACATGATTGTATTAGATGTACCAGAATCTTATAGAATGCTACTTACTCAAGATTGGTCTGAGAAATTGAATGGATACTTTAGCATGGACTGGGCTCACCTCTAATTTCCATTAAAGGTACATACAAACATGATTAGAATTGATAGGGAGAAGTATCTTAAACATATTTTCATCGATTTAGAAGCCCTCAACAAATCCTCATCGACATATTTCCCTGTACTAGGAAACTACTCTTGCGATTCTGATTTCAACAATTTCGCTCCTCTCTCATCTGATGTACCTCTCACTCAAAACTATGAAATGGATTTTGAAGTGAATCTACTGGAAACAGAGGAAGAGATCCTCTTATACCAAGAACCTCTGTTGGAAACCACAGACAAGGTATGTGGAGATAAGGAAATAACTAGGCATGAAGAAGATGATAATTGTTTCTCACAAGTTTGGACGTTGTACTTTGATGGGTATAAATTGCAAGAACGGTCAGGAGGAGGATGTATCCTCATCAACCCAAAGGGGAAGTGGAATTTTCTGTCATGCAAACTGGAACTTTATTGCACTAATAACATTGATGAGTATGAAGCTTTGGTGTAGGGACTAAAGAAATCCATAGAATTAAACATTAAAAAACTAAAATTTTTTGGGGACTCTGAAATTATCATCAGGCAAGTAAAGAAAACTATACATTGCAACTCACCCCACTTGAGGAATTATCAACATGAGGTGCATAGGCTAATAGAAAATTTTGAGGCCTTTAATATTATTGTGGTTCCTAGGACAAAGAATACTCTTGTTGATTCCCTAGCTACTACAGCCTCAAGGATATCCCCTTTAGAAGACTATGAATCCTCCAGGTTCACTAGGGAACTACTCTACAAACCATCAATACCCAACAATATTTCTAATTGGAAGGCTTTTGAAGGAGATGAACAGATTGTAGAATTTCTAACTAATCAAGAAAATTTTAAGGATCTAGCTACTGATGACGAAGTATTCCAAGATCAACTAGAAGAAACCAATTTCCACAAACAAATGGGAGAAACATATCACTCTAGTAAAAAACCAAGGTTTCACACGATACCGAAAGGGGTAGCCAATTTGGAGAACCTTTTCTACTTGAGGGAAATATTTAAAGGGTCAACAAACACAAAGACATGGAGCTTCTTTCCCATATACGAGACTATAAATCTAGGAACCTTGGAAAAACCTAAGAATATAAATCTAGGCAAAACAATGTCTAAACAAGAAAGGAAATCCTATATTGAACTTTTTAGAGAATATCAATATCTTTTTGCATGGTCCTACAGAGAATTGAAAACTTATAACACTCACATTATTCAACACACAATCTCATTAAAATATGTAGTAAAACCCTTTCAACAGAAGCGCATGAAGTACCATCCATATTTGGAACCCCTCATGTATCAAGAGTTAAAGAAATTACTAGATGATAGTATTATCATTCACGTTAGACACTCTGCTTGGGTAGAAAATTTGGTTCCTGTCAGGAAAAATTCTGGGGAAATCCGCTTGTGTGTAGATTTCATAAGTCTTAACAAAGCATAAGAAAAACATAACTACCCAGTCCCACCGATGGAACAACTCTTGCAGACCGTGCCTGGTTCTGAAATTTTCTCTCTTTTAGATGGTTTTTTAGGTTACAACTAGGTTCTAGTTTCAGTAGAACACAGATTGAAAACTACCTTCTAGACCATGTGGGGAACTTTTTCTTATAAATGCATGCCCTTTGGTTTGATTAATGCAAGAGAAACCTTCCAAAGGGCCATTGACATAGCTTTTCAGGTATTGATTAACAAATGTGTAGTATTATATTGGGATGATGTGACTGTGTATTCAAAGAATAGAAAATACCACATCCAACATCTAACCTACATTTTCGAGAGGTCCAAAAAATATGGAATATCTTTAAACCCTAAGAAAACTATATTTGGTGTCAAGGAAGGGACGTTACTAGGTCATATTATATCTCAAGTAGGAATTCACATAGATCTAGAATGAATAAAGGCAATAGCTCAACTTCCCTTAGCCCACAACAAAAAGGCTATGCAATCCTTATTTGGGATAATTAATTTTGTGAGGAAGTTCATGCCCAATTTCACTGAAATTATTAAACCCTTACAAAAACTGATCCGCAAGGATGATGATTTTAAGTGGGATGATGAGAGAAAATATGCTTTCAACAATATCAATACATTAATATCTCAAGCTCTGGTGTTGCGAAGTCCCAACTTTAGTAAATACTTTTTCCTATATATTTTTTCCTCCGACCAATCCTTAGATGCAATATTAACCCATAAGGATGATGATAACAATGAGGCATCTATATCATTCATGAGCACTAATATCCAAAGGGCTGAATTGAAATACCCTACTATATACAAACAATCTTATGCAATGTACAAAGCAGTAAAACATTTCAGATCTTACATCCTAAAAAATCACACCAAAGTCATTGTGCCTCATCTCGCAGTTCGATCCCTATTCACTCAATAAGAGATGGGGGAGAAAAAAGGAAATTGGATGGAAGTTGTCCAAGAATTTTTCTAGATATAAAACATGCCAAACTACTGAAGGGAATAAATGAATACCTCGGGTGGGAAAATGAATTAGCATTATGGTGTAGTGAAGCTTTATACATTCCCCCAGGGAAAGAGTCTTGATATGGAAAACTATTTTACCTTCTGCATCTTGGGACTTTCCCAGAAAACCTAAACCCTAATAAAAGGAGAGCCCTTAGTGTAAAATATGTACAATATTGCCTCATAAATTCAATAATTTTCCGCCTAAATTACGATGGACTACTCTTGAGATGTCTCAAACGTGAAGATGTGGAAAAGGTTCTTAGGGAACTCCATGATGGTCCTACAGGTGGACACTTTGTAGGGAATACCAATGCTCACAAAATACTAAGATCCAACTACTATTGGCCTACTCTATTTAGAGACGCTCATACATATGCTAGAAACTATAAAACTTGTCAAATGAGCGTGGGAAGAGAAAAGAGAGAAGTTGTCCCACTCCAACTAGTGATCATATCTAGACCATTCAAGAAATGGGGGTTAGACATTATAGGGGAGATTACCCTGAATTCTTCCAAAAAACATAAATACATACTGACTGCTATGAACTATTTTACAAAATGGGCAAAGGCCATCCCTCTGACTCACATGAATGAAAGGTGGTAATCCAATTCATAGAACAACAATTGATCAAAAGGTTTGGGATGCCTTCCATTCTTGTTTTTGAAAATTCCACTTACTTTTATTCCACTCTATCAACAAAGTTTTCTCTGGACAAATGAATCATAATCAAATAATCTGCAAACTACTATCCACAAGGAAATGGGGTGGAAGAATCAACCAATAAGAACCCAATGAGGATATTGAAGAAAACAGTTGAATACAATGAGAGGAATTGGCATATCTCACTTCATAATTCCTTATGGGAACAAAAAGTAACACCCAAGGAAGCTATAGGGAACTCCCCATACTTTCTAATATACAAACAAGAAGCCATTCTCCCAAATGGGTTATATCTTACATCCCTTCATCTTGCTCAGGGTTCAACAGGGAAACCCTCATCAGTTATTCAATAGAGAATTGATACCCTCCTCATGCTGGAAGAGGAAAGGGAGAAATAAAAATCAAAGTTCATCGTTCATTAGCAAATAGTTAAAATATGGTTTGACAAGTATAATGCCAAAGAGAATAATTTTGAGGTGGGAGACTTAGTCTTGAAATGGGATAGAGAAAATGAACCTAAGGGAAAACATTCGAAGTTCCAAAATCTATGGCTCGAACCTTTCCAGGTATCTAACAAAATTGGGGAAGGAAAGTATTGGTTGAAAAATATGAGGGGGGAACCTGACGCCCTCTCGGTGAATGGCCAAGCCCTATAACAATATTTCTATAAAAAAAAAATGTGAGTGGGTATTTTCATGTTATTTTTTTATTAGGATAAATGTGTAGGTGTAAGGTAGACTGATTACAGAGTCATTTTACTCTTGCTTTTTCTTTTGTCTGGTAGTTTCTTGTAATAAATTTGTGTTCCAAAAGGAATTAGTTAACCCAAATCAATATGGTGTAGCAAAATCTTCTCCTAAATCACGCTTACATGAAACACAAGAAACACTAGGAAATTGATTTTTTCTTCAAAGAGTTCTATATCTGTTCTTTGCAAGAAAAAGACCTTACTGAGTGATGAAGTGTCTACCTGGTGGTCTGGTAAACCCTAAAGGGAAAGATTGAGAGTTTTAAAGGACCGCATGTACCTCTAGAAAGAGCTAGAAAAAATTTCACCTTAACCATTTCATCTTGCAGATAACATACGTCCTCCTCGCCCACTTGCTCATGGCATCTCTGCCATAAATAAATCAATTATATTAAATGAGTGCAAAGTAGGAGAGAGTATGCAGATAACTTTTTTGGGGCTATGGACTTTCACTGGAAGTGGAGCAAGGTCTATGATGTTGGGGTGACTCTATTGGGGCTATGGATGCTCGTTGGAAGCAAAGAAGCACTATAGCAAGTGAATGATGATAACTAAAATAGCCTTGATCCAGTGAATTCCTTACCCAAATATTTTTAAAAGGGGGTGTGGGTCACGGTCAAGAGGAATGAAGGTGGAATAAGGGTTTAAATCCATAGGAAAAGTCAGATTCATGAATCGGGGGAATTGTACATGCATGGATGGGAAATACTATGATAAAAGAAAAGCCAATTAATTTCTCATCCATATTCTACATCAACTAAGCCCGAGGGAAGGAATATATATTATTATTTTTCCCAAAGAATCACCATTTGTTGAGCACTCAACACACCCTAAAAGCTTTTATAAAATTCTGTCACTTTTGGGTACCACTTTTTTTGTTTTGTTTTACTGTCTGAATTGAGTTCACTATGGAGGGATGAATTATTTTTGTTTTCATGACTCTTATTTATCAAATAGGACTTGTTTGAACCTGTTAATATAAAACCTTGTGTTTAAAAGAAATTGGCATTCTAACTAAGAATCTGAAGCGAACGTTATGACTAGCGCGCTTATGTTCGACATTAATAGGATCCAAGCAGGTAAAATGACCATACAATAATAATAATTGTCAATCATCATTGTACCATCGTCATCAGTAAAAGGTGGAACAATTTTGTTCTAGCTTCTCACCAAGAGATCCATGAGTTAGCCGATTTCCCATTGGTTTCGGTTATATACGAGAGGAATAAACATTGACAAGAGCCATGATAAACCCCCGATAGTTGATGACAGATGCGTTTTTTTGGGTTCAGTGAAATATTAAAGGGTTAAATCATTGAAAATTTCCACATTAACACATCGCCAATCGCCAATCATCGATCCCCGATGTACCATTGGCATCAAAAAATTTCGAGGGGGTTAATCCGGGAGCACATGGTCAAGCTTATTGTCGATCGTCGATCCTTGATACTTTTCAGCGTCCTAAGGGTAGAATCTGTTGTTAAAATTATTAGTTAATGAAAATTCCTTGATTCTTAATAAAACGATTGACTGAAAAAGCCAGTTTCAAGTGTCACGTGTCTTTTTCATGTAGGCGTTCTGCAAGATCTAGTTTTGTCCCAAGTCACCTTAGGTTTCCCTGGGTCCTAGTCACACTTTTGAGTCAAATTTTCCACATTATCTCTGTATGGAAAGATGGATCAACATCATGGGTTTTTTCAAGAGATATCAATGAACAATGTTTAAAGAGAAGTCCTCACTCATGATCCACCAGTTGTATTAGCAAAACGATGGGATGTTTTCAACACAAGATACAATCAGATTATGCCATTTAATATGCCATTTCATGTTTATCCCCACATAAATTATTACCCGATGCATCGATTGAACAATGGGAATTTGAAATCACCGATAGACCACGTTATATCCCGCTCTCGCTCCTTTGACCTATGATTGAATTTAATTTTAAACATAATGAAGATCTGGCAGAAGATTTTGTAGAACCACACTCATATCCCAAATTGAATAGTTGATGTGACAACATAAGTTCATCTCTATTTGAATCACAAAAACATTTTTGAACACTTCCATTCTTCACACAAGCTTCCATTTCCATAGCATCTGAAGAAGCAAAGTGAGCATCTCAATACTGCATTGATTCTCAGACCATTAAAACTAGATTAAGCTAGCAAGAGAGGAAGAAATGCCTCCAAAAAAGCAAACAACCAGACGCTCACCGAGGGCACCTAAGTTAAAGGAGGCAGAAATTGGTGAGGGTTCTTCTCCCAGTAGCGCGAGGTAGCTTGAATATGCTCCCTGGGACGTGGTGGTCATTAAAACATTGACAAAGAAGGAGTTCATTCAACCTCCTACGTTTAGATATATGGAAGCAACCACTAGGTCAAAAATAATTCTCCCACTGTGGGGATATCTATTCAAAAAAATCAACCGGGAATATTACCTGGAGTTTATACCAAACAACGACTCAGATGTAAGGGCACTCAATGACTAGGGTTTCTCAAATATCCGATGATCGTGCTTGTAGCTGGTATCCTATCGAACTATAGTCTTTCTCTGCATTGAGATTTTGAGTTGGATAGTTGATCATATAAACACGCAGAAGTGCCTCATTAATGACGAGAATGGTGGATGTGTTAGATTTTTCTATTAACAGAATTTCAGAAGTACTACAAAACTAGGGACCAGGAAGAGTGGTTGAACACAAACTTCATCGTTAGGTTCTATGAATTACATGACACTAGTTGATTGATGGATTCCTGGTGGAAGGAATACAATGAATTTATGAACCGAAGCAATGATTGGTACGAAACAGTGAACCTGAGGGAGCCATACATCTACTTGATGGCTCTAATATGCTGAATATACATATAAAAGGTCTACTCCAAGTTCTCATAAGCATGGATTCCCCTGGCATACATTGTGGTGATCTTCGGGAGTATATTCAACTGGGGAGAAATGATCTCTAAGCAATTAAGCATCAATGTACAACAGGATCAGACACCAAAAGAAGGAGAAGCTCTCGCTTTTCACATGGCCTCATACCTACTAGATGTAATATGCATGAGGAATGTCTATCCCAGTATGAATTTAAGATGGAACATTGCAGATCAACATGTTCATGTCTACCTCAACATCCTATGGGAGAACAGGTACACAAAATCTTATTCCCTTATTTGCGATGAATTGATCGCCTGGGTTTATTTCATTATATTTAAAAAGGAGTGCCCAAGGTTGTTTGTTTCATCCAAGAAAATGATCTCAAAGGTAGGCCACTGGTATGTATATGAACACACAAACTACATCAGGGTGCTCAGGGCCACCGAAGCACCGCATTTTGTCCCTGCTCATGTTCTAGATCGAATCATTGTAGGAGAAATATGTTATCAGACTATCCTGCAAGGCTATAATGACACTTTGGTCAGGGACAAGAAACAAGCGTTCATACGGTATGACTTCCATGTGGGGTTTTATGTAGTGAAGGACACTGCTCAAGATAAGCAAGAGGGTTCGATTAAGCTTGAATTCAGGTTCCCGACAGGCCATTTTCGCAAGAACGGCCCTAAATTCCTTGTCCTCTAGTACACTTAACAAGTATCGTCCTGTTGGCCATACGTGCATGAAAAGTTTGGGGATGAGATTTTTACAGAATGTGCTCAATAGTGGGAGGAGGTATTGTCGAGGAAATACAACCTGAACATGACCAGGTTTAAATCTATGTGCATGGATGAGCATGTCGAAACAATAGAGCAGTCATACCAAGAAGCTCTTAGGGTTAGGGAAGAAATCAGAGAAGCATAAACCACATAGGCATAATAGAGGGGGGTTTTGTTACTAGAAGGATCCTAGAGAGTCATCTACCAGCTACAGAATGACCCTCAAATCGTAGAAATGATGAGGATCCCCTCAAATGACCCAATTACAATTAGAGAGGATAAAAATGGCTTAGATTCAATACAACTGGAGGAAATCACCAGTCTGGAAAACACCATTGTTCCATCACCACATATTAGAGAAACGATGACCATTCCAACCTAGTTTGAAAGCCTAAGAACACCAAGAGAAACATGTGTTCCAAATCCTTTGTTTGATCTAATAACCATCTATGATGATGAGGAGAGTTTGAAGGTCTCACTGGTAAATATGATACCAATTACAGAGGAGAAGGAGCCTAAGAAAACATATGCTCTAAGTCCCGATGCATCAGTTCAAAAACCGCTGCAGGGTGACCATGAGGCTAAAAGTGTCTTAAACACAGAGTTTCTCGACCTGTTAGAGACCCTAAAAGACAACATCAGAGAAGAGCTAGGATCGGGTGGAAAGAAAGAGGAAGTTCAACAAGAAGATATCGACACCTCAAAAAATAATTACAAAGTAAGCACTGAACCTATCACTGATTATCCAATTTTGGTTGATACCTCACTAGCCAATGAGCAACAAATGGAGGTTGAGCCAACAGAGTAGATGACAAATGTTGAGGAACCAATACTATAACAAATATAGACAACATGGAGTCTGGGAAACACTCTAACCTGAGGAGAACAACAAATCCCTGAGCATGTTGATGAGGTCGCTGATATAAAAGAAATATCTTATGATAGGAAGAGTTAAGATATCATGAAGAGGACCACCAATAAGAGAAGACTCATGCTAGATAGCTCAATTCTCATCACCACAGAGGAGAAGTTTCTTAGTACAGAACATGCAAAGACATCTAAGCTCATCGGTGCAAGGATGGCTATCACGAATGCCACATGGATCGATCAAGGCAAGATTAAAAGGAATTGGCCATTTCACTTAAGGAGATAGATCATCTAAATAATTCGGTAAAATACTATCAAGACTCAATGCAATCCACAATGTTTTTGAAGAGTGAGTTCCAAGTTGCTTATTCAAAGTTCACAAGAAAAAGACATATTTTCACTGCATGTATAGTCGATTTCCAAGAAGATACCCTTACGACACTGGAAACTTGCAAGTACATGGAAAAGTGGTATGAAAAAGCATATCGAGTGGTAGAAAGAATTGATTACATCAGCACAGTGAAAAAGGGTTGAGACGCAAAAGAGCATAGTATTCGAGTGTTAAGGGTTATCAACATCTCTCAAATCAGGAAAGCATCCAAATACTGGGTAAATATGGCCCAGGAACCTCAGCAGGAGATACAAAAGAAGTGGTCTGAGTGTGAAAAAGGCTGGGAAAAGATCAATCAGGAGATGAAAGGCATTGGCCTCCCAAAATTAATCTCACCCAAAGACTTTGTCAACCTGCATGACATATTCAAGCGACATGCAGAAAAAGACTCGACATGGACAGCGTAGATCACACAGTTTGTGAGCATGGCACCAGGTCAAATACAACACTTTATGAAACATCTGATCAAGGTTCATGCAGTTCTGCAACGATTGAGCACCAATATTATCAAATATAAAGAACAGGCAATAGAAGTGAAAGAAATCCTTTCAACCCTGATGGATCATCACAAGTTCCCATATGCTAACACATCCAAGGATCTCTTCATCAAGTGGTTGGAATACGAGAAGAGTCATCCACTCTAGTAGAACCATGAGATGATTCTTACAGAACAAAGGGATCAAGCGCCACGTGGAGATGTTTTTTTTTACTTAACTTAAACTTCTAGCACCTATTTTTAGTTAGTGATTCTTTATAAATAAGAGGACTGGCCTTTTAGAAAAGGTAGATGGTTTTGGTAAAAGACCCAATTTTTGGTAATTGTAAAGAAATATTTTTTAACAAACTTAATTGAGAAGTCTTGTTTAGGAACATAAATAAAATTACGTTTTTCATTAGCGGCGTTATGTGATTGGATTGAGGAGGAATTACTTCCAACTTGTATTTCAGTAATTCATGTTGTAATGAGTAAGAGTTTCTGAATCTATTGATAAGTTATTTGTTCAATATTTTTACAGTTCTTTTGTTCTTAATGATGGAAATAAAAGCGTTTTGTTAATGTGTTATTGATGTTAGAGCTAAGGAAACTATTTTTCTTGAAATTATCCTATTACATGTGTATTTTTCTTACGATATTTGTATCTCAGTCAATGTTGAAATACCATCAAGTTAACGTATTAGTACTAGGCTTGTGATAGGTGTGAATATATTTGTCTGTATGCTTGAGAATGAGGGTTATCCCAAGATAATCCTTCTTCATTAGTTAAGAATCCTTTCTACCAGTTAGTTTGTACCAACATATCTCATCTTATCAGGCTCATCTAATAAAAGAAAAGCCAAAAAAGAGAACATTTAAATTGAATGAGGAACCTTCATAGGAAGATATCTTGTTAATAGTCAAGTAAACCCCATCAATAAATTATCCATATTGAAGGATATGGATAACCATTTAACCATAAAACATTGCAGAGTCTAATTGGGCCTCTAAGGTGGGTTTGGTTCCTATTGTTGAGTTAAAGGGATATCAGACCCCTCAACACAGTGGATAGGATCTCTGGGACTCCAGGATTTAGTAGTTTCCAAAACACTTCACTACCAATCTCCCAAAATGTAGACCCATAAGAGATCCCCTCTCCTGCCTCCATTTTTCATCTATGATCAATGGTCATTATGGACTCTAGAGGTCCTCGACCACAACAATTTTACAATTCAATCCCCTCGAGTACCACTCCTCAAGACTACAGAATCTGGAACCATGCATCCTTTCTTATCAAAAGTCATGATTTACTCTGTTCTTCAAAGCTTTGGAATTCTTCATACTTAACCATTATTGACCAAGTTCCTCCAAAGTGCTAGGTTTCTGGATTGTAGGATCTGGCACCACATGGCAGAACATTATAAGCATACACATGGCCCAATACGAGGGGTGACACATGTCAATATCTAAATGGAAAATCATCCTTTAAAAAGAAGAAATCACACTAACACGTGGTCTGAATCATCTGTGTCCACATCACCCACAGGTGACGTCACCTCCACGTCACTTCGAAACTTTGAGACTGTGGGACTTCTGAGGTCCGAAACTTCTTCCAACAATTTTCCCCGAATGTTGGACTCCTAAACTACTTAACCTTATGGGGCCCATGATGTACAATTGTCACCGATCAAGGTGGTCACACATGGCCCCACCATTGAGTGACACATTTCAGGTTCCAATTGGTCCTAAGGGCCTGTCAAAAGTACAAAAACTAGTGACATGTGGTGGACCTAGGTAGGTCAATGTAAACCTAGGTGATGTCATCTTTCCACATCATACTCGACAGTTCAAGACTTCAGGTATTTATTTCCTTGAACATTTTCTCCAAGCTATCAAACTACCAAACTATCCAACTGCCAAACAAGTCCACGTCACCCCTGTTGATGTCATCATGACACATCACTTCGGCAACCTGGGACTTCAAGGATTTTTTTATCTCATTGGTACTTTCAAAAAAATCCTGAACTACCGAACATATGAATTTTTGAACGCTTCCACATCACCCCTAGTGACGTCATCATGAAATATCACTTCGGCAAACCGGGACATCGGTGATTATTCTTATGGATACTTTTTGAAAACTCCTGAATCATCGACTATTGATAGCTGCTTCCCATAGTTTCAGGACTTCGACGATTTCATTGTCGTGCAACCTCTAATGGATTTCTCTAAATGCATAAACACAAGACAAATATAATGTATCTCCTCCTCCCAAGTTATCTATGTCTATGAATCACTATGGTTCTTCGGAGGATTCAACTGATGAACACCCCACAACCCCTAAACTGTTGAACCACGAACATTGCTTAATCTTCATGCACCTTGTCACAATATGATGGTTGTGGGGGATATATCTCACTCCAACTAGATCTAATAGACCAATTTAACTATGTGGCCCAATACCACATCTGTCTTGGTTTATCAAACCGTTATACCTCCTGATCTTTCTAGTACCACTGAGGTGGTCTCTCAACACCGTCTTGGCACTCTGTACATCAAATTCTTGTGGAATTTTTACTTCAAATTCCAGATTTATGGCCCATCCAAGTTCAGTATTGAAACCATGTCTCTGATACCAAATTGTAACATCCCATGGCTTCCCTTTCTGGGGACACACCACTAACTAAAAACCAAATTGTTCTGTAAACCGATTGTAACACACCCAGCCACCCAGGCCGATCATGCCACTTGAAACTATCATGCTCTAAAATACATATATATACATATATATATATATATATAACGCAATTTTATATATACATAAACATTATTTTCATACACATATTCATGAAGAAGTGAAAATAACACATAAATGCAATAAACAAAGGAAATTATGATAACATTCTAACACCTGTACAATATACACAATATACAACATAGCATGTAAAATTAACATAGATTTCATACTTATCTTTTTATGAGAATACCACCGACTGTGTGCAAACCTTCCACAAACCTCCCAGCCTTAGACCATGCTACTCCAAGCTATTAGCAGTGGTTCACCCTCGATCTTGGACTAAAATCGATACAGGCAAAAGGAATCACAGGCTAGGCTTATGCTATAGGAAGTTGCACAATGCAACATGAAGGATTCTCTCCAAGGATCCTACTTATACCCACTTCTCACAGACTCTCATTCTCCACATTCTTATCCCACCCCAGGAATATGTACCTTCATTATTCCACATTCTATCGACTTCTCCACTTACCTTCTAGGGATTCAACAATAGGTTGTATTAGGAATTCTCAGAGATCTGTAACTGTTACTGGACTCCCTCTAGGAAATATCACTTCCCGAGAAAAATATCTCACCTGGAGAGAGTTGCTCACATGCATGACAACTTTCTCATTCAACCACGGGCGTGGAAACCCGCGTATTCAAACCAGAGTATGCAAAGATGGCTAAGGC
Source organism: Picea glauca (assembly GCA_000966675.3). Taxonomy (NCBI): domain Eukaryota; kingdom Viridiplantae; phylum Streptophyta; class Pinopsida; order Pinales; family Pinaceae; genus Picea; species Picea glauca. The sequence goes on along the minus strand of JZKD02S0274980.1, from coordinate 5,754 downwards.
AAGGGATGAATCAACAATTACATAGGTTCAGAAATGCATAGGTTCAACAATGGCGGAAATAGGTCTTGTTGCGTGCTTTCTCAGTGTGTGAGTGAATGGGACAACCGATGGAAAGAATTATGAGAATGAAATCCTGAGGAAATATGGCCATATTGCTCATAATGTTGAGAGTGATAATGGTGAGAACGAGGAATGTGTGAATGGTCAACCTTCATAATCATGAGAGAGCCAAAATGGTGAGAGAGAACCCCCCCCCAAATGGTGGAAATTCCCACATAAATATGCATGCATCATGGGTGACACTTGGCTCTCCATGAGCTCATTCCTCTCCACTTGGAGTTTTTTCCACTCCCCAAAGGAACTTAGTATAATTGGTTTTATTTCCCAACTTTAGTATTTTCAAGAAATACATTATAATATTCCCTTGGGTTAAGCCCTCAAGCTTAGCCCCTCTTTCCTAGCATGTAAACCACCTTCCCTTTCCCTTCATAGTGGATATTAGTCCCCCTTAAATATTTATCCGTGGTCGGTCTACACATAGAAATGTATTTTATTAATGATCTACATAATTACATATACAAATTCAGGTTCACTATCCTTAGAATCTAATCTCTCCAGCCTAATAAAAACATAAGCCTACTAGCTTATAAATACTTGGCTCACTAGCCTGTAAAATTCATTATACATCATTACAATTCAACAGGGGCTCGACTTTGGGGTATTACAGTTGACCTCTGACTTGTCTCCTGAAAACATCTCCTCTAGTGTCTTGTTTTCAAGTACTTTGTGGGGAATTTTTTTCTGCACATACATTGTAGTCCTTTCTTCCTCTACCCACAGATGCATAGGTAGATATTGATCATGGATCATAGCCTTCACTACTTCCATGATTGTTTGATTCTTCCTTTTTGCTACTCCGTTCTATTGAGGATTGTAGGGAGTAGAAATATCCCTCTTAATCCCAACTTCCTTGTAATATTCTTTGAATTCCTCTTAAGTGAATTCTCCTCCATTATTTGATAGCAAGGTATTTATCTTCTGCTCTATCAGGTTTTCTACTAGTGCCTTAAATTCTTTGAATTTTACAAACACTTCATTCTTTTCCTTCAACAAATAGATCCAAGTTTCACATGAGTAATCACAAATAAAAGGCACATAGTATACATAACTTCTTAGTGAATTTGTTGACATCGTTCCACACACATATGAGTGCATGATGTGCAATACTCTTTTGGCTCTACTATCCTTATCAGGAAAGGAGTTCTTCACATTTTTTCCTTATGTGCAACCTTTGTACACATCATCTGGTTTTACTTGGATCTATGGTAGTCCCATCACCATCTTTCTCACACTCGGTAGGGCCTTGTAATTTAGGTGAGAAAATTACCTATGTCATAATTCAATGGGATTCACAGTGTCATGAATTAATGTTGAATCTGATCACCCTTTCAATTTGTAGAGTCCTCCCTCTTGAACTCCAATCACCATAACATCAACAAAAATATTCCCTCTAGGCCACATAAGAACTTGTACATCAACAAATGCAACTTTGTAACCATTCTCATCCAATTATGAAATCGAGAGAATGTTCTTCTTCAATCCAGGAACATATAGAACTTCATCATCTTCATTGGCTTTCCTGAGTCTAAATTTTAGGAGGATTCGCCTACTCCTTTGATCAGATACTCATACTCATATTATAATTTCACCTTGTGAGGTGAATCGTTATGAGTAATGTTAGACAAGGAGTCTTTATAACCTACCATGTGCTTGGAAACATCGTTGTCCACCAACCAAATGCCACTTCTGTAGCGCACCTTTTAAGGCTACCATGGTTTAATCGCTATTAAGAGAAGTTTATAACACCACTTGGTACATAACTCATACAGGTATTATAATCCCATGCATTTAAACAAATAAACACCTTCTACACAGAGTATTCATATGAGTTACACCATAATTAACAATCCATAGAATTCCATATTAATTCGTATACACAGTGGAAATCATGATAACATAAACAATAGATTTATGAAAAACGTGATAAAAACATAATCAGATACTTATCTTTTAACAGTGGTAGAATCCACCAACCAAGTGTAGGCCTTCCACGAACCTCCCAGCCTTAGACCACACTTCTCATCAACTCAACAATGGGTCACCCACGAGCTAGGACTAAGCTCCACCACAAGGCAAGGAAATCTAGGCTAGGCTGAGGTTACAGAGAAAGCAACACACAACCACAAGGAAGCAATTATCTCCAAGGAACCTCCCACGCTCACTGCCCACACACCCTCATTCCCCACATGCCTGTTCCACCCCAGGAGTATACACCTTCTCTGTCACTTGGAAAGTCCTTCGACTGCTAATCTCCCTTGCCTTGGGTTATAGGAACAGGTCGAACTGGAAGTCTCCGGGCTCTATGGAAGCTACAAGGTTCCTTCCAGGAGTTCTCTCCTTCCTCTGCGCACTCTCTCACCTGGAGGGAGTTGCTCACAGGTCCAACAACCTGTTCTTCCAACTTCAACCACCTCTCTCACCTGGAGAGAGTGTTGTACAAACTGGCGAGCAAGCCATACATGATCAAACACTACACATCCACAACAATCCATGTGAATCCAGACACGAACACCCCAGGGCAGCTCCATATAGGTGCAACAACATAACCAGGCTTGGCAGGGATGGAACACTTCCGCTTTCTCAATTTGGCAACCCAGAATAGACTCACACTCTGGATTCTCAAGGATGCGTGACGAGTCGTCCACATAGGGGTCGATTCAGACTCCCCAGTTTAGAACAGAGAAGGGGTATACCAACTTTCTAGAACAAACACAGACTCTTTTCTGAAATCCACGCAGGCTTCTCGTTCACATAATATACACACCAGTTTTCTCAGAGCTAGACACAGACCTTTCGAATCACAGGGATGCCCAAAGATTCTCTATAGGAATCGGGTTGGTAGTACTATCCAGGGCTCCGTATGCATTCAGAAAATCGGGTAGAATGGGAGAGGAACCCTTCTCATGGCTCACCCTGGACGTTTTATTCGCATGCGTCAGGGTTGACACTTGTCACCCATGAAACTACATGCATTCCACCAGCACGCATCTCCCTTGCATGTTCTCCCTTTTCCATAAACTTAGGATAAAACATAAAATGCACATGTCTTTTGGGATAATATTAAAATATTATTCCCAGGCTTAAGCCCCCTAGGCTCAACCCTTAGCCCCTGGTACCTCCCTTTCACGAAACCCCGAGAAGCAATTCCTGATTTCCCGATCTCGCAATTCCTGATTTCCCAAAATGGGAAATCTCATGACATGTGGCCTCCGTCGTTCAGACGGTCTAGATCTATTTCAGGGCTTTCGCCCCTATTCATTGGGGTTTTAACCCTCGGATAGCTCCTGACAGATCCAACGGCTGTTGGGTTTTCCAACCGAGATCTGACAGCTCAGACGGTTCCTAACTAATTCAGGATTTTGCGTATCGCGATTTCCACACTCTTGTGTGATTCAAAAGGGATTTAAACCCTGCACATACTCTCCAGATCTAACGGTCACGAGGGTTCACCTTCCCTCTAAGAAGATCCTAAGTTTCTAACTTCTGGTGTGGAGTCCTCTCTCCCTGTGGACTTATGCCACACTGGTTGTGGTTTCATAACTCTGCTATATCTCCGAAGCTTAAAAACTCATCTAGTAACTCCTTGAAACTTTGGATCAAACCCGCATCTGAAATTGGCCTTCCAGACCCAATTTCCCCTCGCATTCTCGGTCCAAAGATTGCTCCACTAGCCCATCTAGGCTGAGTGTCGAAACCTTGGCTCTGATACCAAACTGTAGCACACATTTTCAGGCTACCAAGGTTTAATCGCTATTAAGAGAAGGTTATAACACCACTTGGTACATAACTCATACAGGTATTATAATCCCATGCATTTAAACAAATAAACACCTTCTACACAGAGTATTAATATGAGTTACGCCATAATTAACAATCCATAGAATTCCATATAAATTCGTATACACAACATAAATCATGATAACATAAACAGTAGAGTTATGAAAAACATGATAAAAACATAATCAGATACTTATCTTTTAACAGTGGTAGAATCCACCAACCAAGTGCAGGCCTTCCATGAACCTCCCAGCCTTAGACCGCACTACTCATCATATCAGCAATGGGTCACCCCCGAGCTGGGACTAAGGTCCACCGCAAGGCAAGGAAATCTAGGCTAGGTTGAGGTTACAGGGAAAACAAMACACAACCACAAGGAAGGGATTCTCTCCAAGGAACCTCCCATGCTCACTGCCCACAGACCCTCATTCCCCACATGCCTGTTCAACCCCATGAGTATACACCTTATGATGCAGGAGCATCTACGACTTCATCAAGCGAGCCAGTGTGTGGATAAATAGAATACAGCTGGGCAGCGCCAGCACATGCATTTTTGAATTACTTTGAAGATTGTTGCGCCGTCATTTAAATGAAGGCATTCAAAGCCGACCGCACTTGTATTATATTATAGATAGGAAGGCATTTAATAGTTTTAATGCTGTTAGATAGGAATTAACTGTAGATTAGATAGTTTTACTTTCGAGAGGGAAAACGGAATATAGGCACCCTCCTTTGTATCATTGYATTATCATTCTCATTCATGCAGGAAGAAGAGCARGCAGRGAACTTGTGAAGAACACCMATGTACAGATTGAATTAATAGAAGAAAGACTTTGATTCAATTCCATGGCKGTGTTTGTTTTCTGTRTGTTGTTGATATTAYGYTGTTGCATACTTGCTTCTTTTTATGCCTTTCTTCTATATGYTGCATATGTTATTGCATGSCAGGTTCGAAACCTGAGAGAATGAGGAAAWAAGTTTCAATTGTTTCTCTGTTTGAGCCAGGAGAYTCCTRCATAGAGTGCAGTTGAATTCCTCCGCATAGAGTGMGTCGAGGAGGCTCTACAGTTAAACTCTCATTCTCGCTCACCCAGAAGTTGAATTGGGTTGACAGAGCATGCAGGTGAAGTGCAGGTCAAGGTCGAAGCCTCAGCAGGGAGTCTGAGCAAAGGAAGGTAGGGACTGTTGTCTCTGTGGACGCACAGGGTCTGGACGACTTCGACACTTTGAGAGCTGTTGGAAGTCGAGAACGTAAAGACTCGCGCAGAAGGCCTCTGAAGGAGTCCGAGACATAAAGCTCAGGAGGGATAGTTCTTCCTCGACATAGTGAGAATACACCCAGGAGATATTCTTCAAGAGGAAGAGAATCAATGACTTGAATCGTCGAGGAGGTTTGTGAAATCTCGCTGATCGTAGGATCATGGGGAAGCTGCGCGAGGTTTAGTCCTTTAGCGCAGGAGGTAAGACCCAATGCCCATCGGGGGTCGGCATTCGGAATTTGGTGAGGTAAGAGTTTATACCTTGCAAAATTGCGAGTCACAATTTCCCGAATTTATCGGGGCCGTTGATCGTGACAAGGACAGGTGGCACGAATCCGGAGAATCAGGGTTTCGGCATTCGAGATTTCCCAATGCAAGGAATTCGGGACAGTTGAAATCGTGATCCCGCGATCCTGATCACACGAGTGGAGAAGCGACCTGGCAGTGTGGGACCCCAGGTACTTGTGGGAGATAGGTGGCGATATCTCGGGGAATCGACACCTCGGCACTCGGGGTGTTTAGATATAGAGTATTGATATCACGGGGTGTGATATCCCGATAGGGACAACCCCGACATGTGAAAGTGTTGACCCGTTGA
>JZKD02S0274979.1:320668-332662 GCA_000966675.3 Picea glauca | reverse complement strand
AGAGGTGTTGATCTATCTTTGATAGTCAGTGTAGAATTGTCTATTTGTGAACTAATTTTCATGACTGATAAAGGCTATTGTGCAGACTCGAGTGGGAAAACATTTGTGGCAAGATGATCCAAATTTTAGAGTTAAGTTTTGGTTTTCTGTCAAAGGTCCTTTTGTATGTTCCATCGGGGATTTATATGTTTGACTTTGGTCCAAGATTTATGTATGAGATTTTGTAAAGAAAATGACTCTTTGGTGAATTGGAATGAAATAAAGGATTTCTTTATGTCTCAATTGTCTTTATTATCATCTTGGTGTCTTCACTTATGTTATTACATTTATTTCAACAACTGTTATGTTGAGAAAATTACATAAAAAATGAATTTCCAGCAAGCTTTTTGTTGATAAAAGACTATCCTAAGCACTCGTAATTAATACTTATGAGTTAGGATATTATTTTTTTTGCTATAAAAATAGGGTGATATTCCAGTTTACTTTGCTTTAGCCAAGTAAAGTCTGAAAATGATTGAGTAAGATCAACTCATATATTTTCCTCAACAAAACACCTATCTATTGAGCCTTATTATATTGAATAAACATCTAGTCTGAATCAGATCTAGATAAACCTACAGCTCACCATTAAAGGAGACTCTAACTATTGCATATACAATGACATGAATCGACTCTTCTCAAGCCTTATAGCATTTAATTTTCTTTTAATTATATTTAAATTTTAAAATTGAGGGAAAAATGAGAGGGCTAGCACCTCTCCCCTTCTTAAATGCACATTGATGTGATGAATAGTTGGCACTTTGCTGAGGTGGAGCAATGCTCTTACATCATACTCCACTGCTAGGAAAATCATGATCTCTTGCTCATGGATCCCTTTGCTCCATTGTTGAAATCCCCCTGGATCCCAAAATCTCCCTTGGACTTGTCCACCTACTCCCCTAGTATGTTGCTTCTTCCCTGTTTCTCTAGCAGGTCCTCCTCTATTCATCTTCTCCTTGCTAGAAGTCTCTTCTGTTGACCTCAACATCAACTCTCTTAGCTCTTGTATCACATCTTCCAACTGCTCTGCTAGATGGCTCCTTCTTTCTAGACTGCTCTACTACATATCCTCATGCTAATCAAAGGGAAGATAAACCTGATTGCCCATGTTGTCTTATTCTTCTATGTTCTTGACTTGCCACTCTGCTACAGACTCCAATTCCATACTCTCATAACTGATTTGTTTCTTATCTTCCTCCTCTAACAGATAATATTCTACCAGTTTTCTTGCTGGTACAACTCCATCTTCCTCCATTTTCTCCTCAGGCTGGCATTCTTCTCAATCTTCCATGACTGTCTCCTAGTAGCCATCTTCTGGTTCTGGATTTTTCAACCAATCCTCCAACATATCCAACTCCTTCTCATAGGGAGTGAGAAACCCAACTGTGTGCTCCTATTTTTCTGTTGGGGTAGACATTAGTGTCTTCTCCTTGTCCTCCTCCTCTATGAAAGTCACAAGTGGTTGTCCTTTCTCTTCTATTGCACCTAAAAAATTTTCACTAGCCTCTGTTGAGCTAATTGGCATGAACATTTGAATTCCCCCAATGATCATAACACACCCCTAATCATCCTTCATCATCACTCCTTATTGATATGAACTCTCAGCTGAGTTCATCTCTTCTCCCTTGCCTACCTGGAAATCTGGGATTCCACTTCTGCCCTCCTGGCAGTCTATGAGATCAACTGATCTTAGCTGATTTCCCACTTGGAAATCTAAATTTTCATCACTGCCTTCCTGGAAGTTCATGATATCCCCCATTGATCTCAGCTCATTGCCCACCTAGCAGATTTATACCTTATTGCTTCCCTCCTTGCAGTATAGGATATATCTGCTTGGTCTCTTCTCCCCATCACTAAGGTTTTCTCCAACTTCTGGCTCACAAATGAAAACTTACTCCTCTGTGTCACTGAGGGTTTCAACATGCCTCAAACACCTTTTCAATTGTTTTTGCCTCCTTCTAGCCAACAACTTCTAGACATACCATTTCTCTCTCTTCTTCAAAGGCCATTCATACCTCCAGCATACCAAGGACTTTTCTTGCATTCTCAATGTTAGCCTCTCCATTTCTGCTCTAATCTCCTTGAGTTCTTTATCCATCTCTTCTTTGATTTTATGTTGGTGGTCCTTTCCTTGACCATGCCTATGGCCTTTAGTATCCATTTCCTTTCTCTAACTTTCTCTAACTTCAACCCTCCTGGTTGTCTGTTGTACACTCTGCAACTGAGAGAACCTCCAGCTTCTCCTACATCCCACCTGGTTTTCTATTGGTCTACGGCAAACCTGAAAAATACTTCACAGAGCATCAACACTTTTCCTTCTCCTTCACTTGTTTTCTATAGACGAATTTCAACCTTCATACTACTTGATGTTCTCAGATTATCTCCTCTTTCCTTTTCCTGTTATCTACAAGAAAAATCAAGCTCCGATACCACTTGATGGTATCACAATATCTCTTTTCACCTTCTCACCTTTGCCTGCTATCTGCAACAAAATTGTTTCTATGATACCACTTGATGGTATCATCCAATATCCTTTGTCTCCTCTCTCTTTTTCCTTTTATCTACAAGAAAAATCATGCTCTGATACTACTTTATGGTATTAGAAAGAAGCTTTTCCTAATATTTGATACCACTTGATGTATTTGATAGCATTGGATGTTAACATACTACTTCCTTATTTCATGCCTACAAAATTAAGATATGTGGCTCTGATACCACTTGATGTAGCCCCCTTCTCCCCTATGGGTTGTGAGACCTCCCTATATATGATTTTTCAATTCAATGAGTCGAATTGGCTCTTTGGCCCCTGCTAGAACCACCAAGTCTTATCCACAAGCCTTGTTTTCTTCTCCCATGCTTCGAAATGGTGAACGTGGACCTCTGAACACCCACAGAGTCTTTCAATAGACTCCATGCCAAACTATGGGTAACCTCTTCTTGTACCTGATGATTTTCGGCCTTCTTAATCCACTTGGTACAGGTCTGTGCTAACCCAAACCCCTTGGGTGTTTTCTTTGGCCTCCCTTACCTTCAATATCAAACCTCATGATTTATCCCCTTTTCTTCAACAAAATATGCACATGACTACAGACTATGACCATGAGCCTACTTAAAGGGTGCTTCAGTGCTCCGGGCTCTGAGTGTTTTCACTTTACGCTGCAACCAATTCTTCTCGAGTGACTATTCTACAAAACCATAGAAAACGATCCTCGTTACTTGATGAGATCGACGACTCAGTCTCTTTCTTCAAAATTTGGGCTTCGGCCGAATCCACATGCACACTCCACAAATCCTTTTAAGTGGCTTTCCAACTGAGTGAACCTCCATCCTCCATGCATCCCCTTGAATATTAGCAATCCATGCTCTTATTTGGGATCAACATTCCATAATAACTTCAGGGCTTCGATGCTTTGGGAAGTTCTGAACCACCTCTCAAAAAACCTACAGAATTCTAAGTCTCTGAAGTTCACAATCTACTGACACCCATCTAATTACGATGAACATCTTGTATGGACTCCGATGATTTGGCCTTTAGGAGTTCTGGCTCCACCCAATTCATGTTTCTCCCCTAGTAACGTTTGTTTGAAGTTGCAAATCTTCTTCCCCACGTCCTTCTCCAATGGATGACTAGGATGAATTCGGGACTTTGACCCTCGCGATTCATTGCACCTCCACTCTCCAATTCCTTGAAAGTGATTATGATCTAGAGTGCAGGATCTGGTGACACCTATCCCTTTGTCTTGGACGACCCAGATCTACTTTAGCTTTTGGCTCTTTGAGAGTTCTCACAACTCTTTTGCACTCTCTCCTCTGATATGTAGGATCTCCCGCCACATGTCCCTTCTGGATGATGGTTGGTTTTGATTGAATTCATAACTTCGGGACTTCGATTATCCAACTCGCCTATGCACTTAAGAAGATTTTAGTCTCATGCACTTAACTTGATCCAATGGTATTTGGTCCTTCACACTCAGATCCTAAGGATGAGATCTATCTTTCTATTGAATGCACTCCTTTGGGTGTCTGGACATATAATTTTATGGTCCAGATATCTCCCCTACAGATAATCTGACGAGAATTATAGCTTCCTCCTCCTTTTGTGACACAAATTTACCTCCAATGAAGGATTCCTGAAACTTTTCAATGGTTTTTCCTTGAAACCTTCTCTTGCAAGGCTGTCTACTCAACCTTGGCTTGTGTTTTGAAAATGCCACTCCTCCTGAGCTTTAGCACTTGAAATGTTGGATTCTCCGCACTCCTTGCACTGCCATCTCAACTTGAACCTATAAAGGTCATTATCCTCTGCGCACCTTGCAGATTCTCTGTGCACACTTGCAATATCTCTCCCGAACTTAGAAATCGCTTGGCCTTCCAAACAGTCTCAACCTTCTACTCCTCTCTACTGAGATTTTCTTCACAAAGGAATTATCCCTTCCGAGCTTTGTAAACTTGAATTACCTCTGGCACACTCATTGTGCTTTCATGTCAGAAATCCTTAGACCTCTTCAACACTAATATAAGTGTTGGCCCTGTACCCACCTTGCATTATTCCTTTTGATCATTTTTCAACACTTCAGTGAAGTGTGAGTGCACACTTTTGTTTCTCCTGCAGTCTAGGACTCAAACTATCTCTTCCGTTTCCACTCCTTGCATCGACCATTCTGTGCACGACGACACTAACCCTCTTCATATAACCCACTCAACATTTCTAAGGGTCTAGGCCCTTTTTTCCTTTGAAATGTTCTCACACCCTCGTATGTCTTTCGTGCTATTTTCCTCTAAATCCTCTACCAACACTTCAACGAGGTGTTGGGATCGTGCATTCCTTCCATAGCTTCACTCCTTGAGTCCTAAATTCTGATAATTCATTTGCGCACTCCTTGCGTCCTTTCTGCAAAATTTCACTCTCCTTTCCTCTAAGTCTTAACCTTATGTTGTGCCCTCTTGAAAACTCAATGCTCTTCCTCTTAATATTTTGAACTTGGAATAATTTCACACCTCTGTGCACTCTTTGCACTCGACTGATCCTTTAGGCGACTTCATATTTTCAGCACTGTGTCTAAGTGTTGGCCTAGTGCAATCCTTGCACATGTATTCTTTTGAATCCTGAGCTCTTTTAGGTTCACTGATCCACTCCTTGCATCCACTAAATTCACACTTCCAGAGCTCACTTCCTGAGAGTGTTCAACAACTATGGTTTCTTGAACTTCTCCAACACTTCAGAATGTGTTGGTCATGTGCACTCTTGCACCTGCTCAAAGAAATCCTTGTTGAGCCCTTCCTTCAGAGTGTTCAACAACTCTAAATTATCTCTCTTGTCTATTTACCAGAGTGTTTAGTAACTCTGTGGTGTCTTCTCCTTGACACTTCTCTTCCTCTAGATTCGAAACATAGTTTTCTTTGTGCACATTTACACCTGCTCAATGCCCACCTGGAAAAGATCTACAAAGTGTTCAACAATTTTGTCTTATGTTCCTTCTCTTTCCCAATCTCTCCACCAAAGTGTTCAATAACTTTGAGGCTCCTCTTGAGTTTTGATTTCTTTGGTGGGCCCTCTTGGCATGTTCTTCTATGAATTGTAAGAGTTCATATACACACTCCTTGCGCTTGCTATGGAGTTTCTAATACATTGTTGTGCACTCCTTTCACAGCCTAAAGAACCCAAGACAACTCAAGGAACTCACAAAATAGATAGTGAATTCTATCTTTACCCTGTAGATGAAACCTATTTCATACATCTACAACATTCATTCATAAAAACACAGATATGATCATTCATAAAACACATAAACACACATAAAAATTATAGGCATGAAAAATTGCTCTTTGTATTAATATGAATGTTTGTTTATAGTGGGTGTAGGCTCAGACTACAACTGAGTCTCGACTCTCTCTCCTTCCCTTGGCTTACAATGATTTGCAATCAATCTTTAGCATCTCGACAACTTTCATCAGCCTCTACTCAACATACGTTACAATGTTTTGTACAAGAGGGGATGCTCAAGCATCTCCCTCCAACTACTCTAGTTGTGTCTAATCACCATTTACAACAACTATCTACTGAGGGTTATTACATTGAATGAACATCTAGTCTGAATCAAATCTATATAAACCTACAATTGGCCATTAAAGGCGACTGTGACTACTGCCTGTACAAAGGAATGAGTCGACTCTATTAAAGCCTTACACCATTTAATTTTCTTTTAATTACATTTAAATTTTAAAATTGAGGTCAAAATGAGAGGGCTCGCGCCTCTCCCCTTCTTAAATGCTCATTGATGTGTTGAATAGATGGCACTTTTCTGAGGTGTAGTGATGGTCCTGCATCACAACTCTAATGATTTTGTTTGGTCTTCCCATACAAATTATAACAAGTAATCCTCCAATAGATAATTCAGGCACTATGATTTCCTATTGGTCTGTATATGGTATCTCAAACTCATCGGAAGCTTAGTTCCAACAAGATTGAACAACTCTTCTGAAAACCATCTTGTAAAACATTATGTCCTTGTATCACACAATTATGCTCAATGGGAGACTCTAGTACTTCAAAACATTCCTGAAAAATATCTTCGGAAATTCCTCCACATCACAAGGAACCTTTGTTGGAACGAATATGAAGTACTTGTAAAAATATTCAAACACAAACATGATCCCATTATACCCTTTTTTGACTAGAATTTGAGTGATGAATATCACTGAGACACTCTCCTAAGGTCTCTCCAGAACCAACAAAGGCTACAAAAAAATAGCTTGCAACTAAGTGTTTGTCTTGTCTTGTTTGCACAGAAGACAAGTCTAGATGTATCCTTTAACTTCTCGCCTCATATGTTCCCAATAGTAACCTCATTCCAACAATGCCAAATTTATTTACTATCCTAGGTTTCCATCCCAAGGAAAATCATAACACTCCCTTAAGAGATCCTTTGGAAGGTTAGACGTGTTGGATTACTGAGAGGGGGGAGTTAATCAATAATAGAGAAATCTAATCATTTTTAACCATATAATCCAAGTCTTATATCAATGTATCACTATCATCCAATAACTGCAAAGTAAATAAACAATGAACAAATGAACAATCATACAAATACACAGTACAACAATTTTTTATGTGGAAACCCAAAACGAGAGAAAACCACATAATGCTTTTTCTTATATGTCTTGAACAATTACAGTCATTGGAAGCACCAAATTCCTTTGTTTTCCAGCTACAATAGGAAGGAGGCTCCAAACCCTTAGTTTCTTAGGCTACAACCTGAGGGAAGCTCCAACTCCCCAATTATCTAGATACAACCAGAAGGAGGCTACAACCCCCTATGTTCTCCAGCTACAACTAGAAGGTGGATACAACCACCTATCCTCGCCCCATCCAACTACCCTAACGTATAAGTAGAATGATGGAACCACTGTCACACTATCACTGTGAGATATATTGTTGTAAACTTATACCAATCAACCTGTACCAAACAACCTGTACCAATAACTTGAATCATGAATCAACCATGCATCATCTTATACCTCAACCTGTAATTAACTTGTACCATAAACAAGTGCATCAAACCATGCACCAGCCTTTAATCAACTAGTACCATAAACAAGTGCATCAACCATGCACAAACCTTTACCTCAACCTATACCATCAAGAAGTGCATCAACCATGCACCAAACCTGTAAAAATAACCTTTCACAACAACCTGTCACAACAACTTGTCGAAACAACCTATCACGACAACCTGTCTCATCAATTTTATCAACCAAATCATATCTACTCACCAAGATCAATAACCAAGGAAACTCTCAAATATGTGGATCAACCAAGTATAACACAACAACTCATAATCATCACCAAGATCAATATGTGCTTATAATAATACAAGTATGCTACATCATCCATAAACCATGTGTCAAAAATACTACTAACAAGTGTCTCCAACCATGTACAAAGTATGTACCAATAATGTATCAACTACTCATCAACTATGATGCATCAATATGTACCAACATCATCAACTATACACCTCATATATGTGCCAACTCATCAACTAGTTGTCTCAACCATGTACCTGACATGTACTTCAACCAAATGCCCTCATCAATTTCATCATAAAAATCTGATTTGTAACTCTATAATAGACCTGGTGTATATGATCACATTCCTGCAAACCTTCCTTAGCTTTAACAATAATAGACTATGATTTTCATCAAACTTTTCTTTAGTCTCGCATGCTTAGTTTTGCATTAGTCAACAACCCTAACTTGAAATAATCATAACTTTATACCTGTAATAAATAAATATCTGAAACTGATACACAATGTTCTTCGGTGTTTTTTGTTCAATTCCTCCAGGTGTCACTACTTTGAAACTCTCATAAAAGAAGTTATAGCAAGAATGGCATACCTTTTTGAATTCTGGCTTATTCTAGAGAGCAACCTTGTAGAGCGTGCCCCACACGAAATATTTTTTGAATCGATCTAAAACTGTTACATAGCATATTAAAGACTATAATATAACCAAAACAATTGATATTACTGAATTTGGACCTGTTATGAAGAATTTATGACGTTTTTACCCGAAACACCTATTTTAGACTAGTTTCAAGAATAGACACAAACCCTATTTTCCACGGAGCGTAATGCCAAAACTACAACGATCCACATGATGAATTTTTTACCACAGATACTTGGATATGTTCCCTCAATTTTATATAAATTTCACTGTCTGAATCATTCTCGAAAGTAAATTATTTCTAAAATGGTGAGATGACGTGTAAATAACATACCTTAGAAAGCATCATCAAAATAATTTATCCTTCCTTGAATTCTGACCTTCTTTTCTTCACCTTCCCTCAGAAATTTGAATTAGATGTCCTTTGGTTACCTTAGACATCTATAGTCATTCAATATGCTCAAGTGTGTCTAAAATGAGAGAGCCTTGCCTCTTATTTAGACTCTCCAAGTAGCTTCCTTAAAAACATCTTCTAGGTCATTTTTGCCCATTTTCCTTATTTTAGGGTTAACCCACTTCTAATTTCTCCATTAAATTTATTATAGAAATAATTTATTTTGTATTCACTTTGAATTATAATACACTCATCACTTCACTTTATTATTTATCTTTTAAAATAGCTTAAACCACTTTAACTACTTTGACCTTTTGGGGATTCTAGATGACATATGAAGGTCCTCCAACTTCGTAAGACCATAACTCTCAAACCATGAGGAGTTATGTGACATTGCACATACCACCAACAATGGAATGACATGTACTATCCAGATAGAATAGTATTACCTAAAAATATATCAAAACTCATACAGTTATCCATCAAACAAATTTGGGTTCATTACCCAAACCTATGTTCTCCAACTTCTCATGGACATAAATCTCTAACCGTGAGGATTTATGTGACGTTCCGCATACCATCAGAAATGGAATGTCAAGAAATATCCATCTAGCATAGTTTCACTAGAAAATTCATTGACCTTCATCTCATTATTCCACAAATAAGCATGGGTTCTCTAACCATACTTCTAGGATAACTCAATCTGCAAAGCATCTTCTCGTGAGGTATTTCACCATAAGGGGACCACTTTGGAGTTCATCCATTTTTACTTATTATTAACCATGAAAAGAAAATAATGATTCATCTTTACATCAAACAAACTTGGGTCCATTACCCAAACCTTTGTGCTACTAAAATTCTCTACCGTGCTTTCTCCAATGGTTGACATAAATCACTAAGGGTTGACATCAATATACAATATCACTCTCCAATAGTTGAAATCAATGACAACCAACAGTCCATACCAAATATCCATCAACCTAATCCAACTTTCTAACAATCTCCCCCTTTGGAATTTATGACAACACCAACATTGATGAAAACACTTAGTCATGATAACATTCATGTTTATACTCTTTATCAATGTTTCTATCTCTCCCCCTTTGACATCAGTGGCAAAGGGTATCTCCATTTGGGGCTGAACCCCCTGACTAAACTCTCTCTGGGGCTATTCCCCCTATCTACGTGTCTTTGATTTTTTTTTTTGGTTTATAATCCTTTGATTACTCTCTTTGCCTTCATATGAATAATATCTCCCCCTTTGATAAAGGGTATCACTCTGAAGTCATATCGCTCATTCTTCCCTTGTGAAAATCACTTCCCTTGCAAACATGCCTGTATGCTCTCTCTCCAAGAGTTTACCTTTTGCATCTGATAAATCTCTTCCCCTTTTTCCTATTTATGGTGCTTCCTCATGTACATCTAAGACATATAAGATAAGAATTCAAAAGTATTCATTTTGGAGTAGAAATTACTCCTAGTCTCCGGCGAAGATACTCAAGGGATTCCCATGGAAACGGTTTTGTAAATATGTATGCCACTTTTTATTTTGTTCCCACATATTCAACTCTAATGTTCTTCTCTACAACTCGTTCCCATAGAAACTAATACTTGATTGGAATTTGCTTCGTCTTAGAGTTCATCGACCGGTTTTTTAGACACTGATGGCAGTTGTATTATCACAATAGATTCAAATGGGCTCATCATACTCAACCTGTATATCTGTTAGAGTTTGTTTCATCCAAAGATCCTGTGTACAACATGATGTTGCTGCAATATACTCTGCCTCAACTATAGATAAAAATACTGATGATTGTTTCTTGCTTAACCATGATACTAAACACTCACCCAAGTAGAACGTTTCTCCACTGGTTCTTCGTCGGTCATCAATACAACCTGCCCAATCTGCATTTGTGTAGAAAATAAGTGATAGATCCTTTCCTTTTGGATACCATAATCCAAAATCTTATGTTCATTTGAGATATCTGAAAATTCTCTTCACTGCTAATACATGTGATTCCTTTAGTGCTACTTGAAATCGTGCCACCTGTCCAACTGTCTGCATTACATCTGGTCTAGATGTTATCACATATAGTAAGATACCAATCATTGACTTGTATTTCCTCTGGTCTATAGAATTTGAATCATCATCTTTTCTCAACTTGCAACAGGTTTGCATAGGAGTGGTAATGGATTTGTAATCTTCCATTCTGAACCTCTTAAGAATTTCTCTGATATACTTAGTTTGAGAAATAAATGAAGACCCAAAAAGAAGGATATTCCTCCAAGTAATGACATTTCAAATTCATTCTTCGTATCATTTTCAAATGTATGGCTTAACCTATCATTAGTACTTCCAAAACAATATCATCAACATAAATTTCAATTAATAAAATATTACCTTGAGTTACCTTGATGTAGAGTTTGTTGTTTGCACTTTCTTTCCATAGTTCGTAGGGAGTTTTGTCATTGTTGTTTCTAAGCATTACTTTGTTTTGAAAGTGAACTAATGTATGCCCTGCATGTGTCCAAAAAATATCTGTCAATTTGGAATCCATTAGAATTCTTTGAGCCATTTCCTGTGTAATTATCATCCATTATGATAATGTTCATTTTTCTTTGAACCACTCTCTGAACCAATCTATGAATCCATTGTGTCATCCACTATCATATATCTATCAAAACCTGCTAAGTGTTCATACGAATCCATCTCTGTTCATACTGTCCAAGACTCTACTTGCACAATTATCCACAATGTTGACCCATTTATACTATCATGAAGTCTTGATTAATCTATTAAACTGTACTTCTGCTAACTGATTTCTCTGAATTTGTCTTCTCAAAGGATGGTTCTTTGGTCTGTCACAGTGATCACATAGACTCCCCCTATCTAATATTCATAATACTTGGGAGTCTCTAAGCCGGATGGCTCACAACAATTCCTACTATGTGTGTATTTATCATTATCTTCATTGGCAGATTCATTATCTCTCTGAGCTTTGACTTCTTTGTTTCTATCTGTGGATTCATCTTTCACTACAATGCCTGAAAGTACAATCTCTTGAACCTGTTCCTTATTTACCTGTCCTTCCTTTCTTTCAGTTATTTTCCAAAC
>JZKD02S0274979.1:295445-315089 GCA_000966675.3 Picea glauca | reverse complement strand
GAAGCGAAAATGTGTACCATATGATGATCTATAAGGCTTAATGAAAGGAACACCAATAAGATTTTTGAAATTCCATCTAAACTATTCAAACTTAGGCCCTAAATGTTTATATGCAGCTATGCACGGAGGCTATAACCTTGGTTATTTCTCAATACAATGATCAATGGTGTGTTTGGGTGGGTGAACTTTTGGAAGGGAATTAAATATTCAATCAACAAACTCATATAAAAAGTTAGTAAGTATTGGTGGAACAAGCATCCCCACTCCACCCTCATCCACTTCCTCAATTATTGATGCAAAAACTTGCAACTTTGGGTGCCTAGATTCCATATTCATGATCAATGCATTGACAATCCATGCCATTCCATACAAATTCCTTTATTTGTTGTGCACAAAATAATTTTTCCATCCAACAACTATAACCAAATTGTTCTCAAATGACATCACAATAGAATTCATTATCCTTAGTAGCTCTTGGAAAAGAGTGACTTCAAAGTCATCCTTCCATAATACTAAGAATTAAACATGTCCCTTCCATTTTTCCAACAGTTTTTGAACCACAAATGCAAATCCAACTACTACAATAGGATTATATTTGATCACCTCTATTAAATCTCTTGAAGGTCGAACTCTATGTCCAATTTCACTTGTCAATTATTTCTACAAGAAATTGTGAGAGGCACCACAATCCACCAATGCATGAACTATTGTTTTGTTGATGATAAAGTCCAAAAAATAGAGTTCATGGTCACACTACCCTTGGTTTCTAGCCAAGGTGCCTGTCCAATGTATAATTGTGTCCACATAAACCTATTTTGTACATCTAATTAAAGAAAATGAATAGTAACAATAACAACAGAATTTACCTCCATCCGATGTGGATTACCAATTTTACCAAGAAATTTCATATTTGCAAGTTCCATGGGATAATGTATTGACTCAGCTTGTCTTCATCCCAATATAGTCCACAACGTTTCCTATGAAACGACTTCATGCATATTCACTTGGATGAAGTGCATTTGAAGGCATGATGGGACACTTGACTAGGCTACTCCTAAATTGTCTGCAAATTATAATAGTATCTCAGAGGAATCATTTGCCTTCATGTAACATCCAATTCCCCTTGATATTGTTTCAAATGATTGTCCAAAGGGTCACTCCAACACCTATGTGATATGTTATCTCCATGAGTGACCAAACATTCTAGGAACCTTTGTGACCAAAGGATTATAACAAAGCTTCTTCAAACTAGTAAAGTTACCCTGCCAACCTACTTCTTCCTTATTAAACATGGTGAAGAGTTCCCAACAAACTTATGAAATAAATTCCTCAAATAAGTTGATCTCTAATAGAACCTATAGCAAACCTAATATTATTTCCAAAACAATTTTTTTTGGTCATCTCCAGTCATGTCACACTACATTACTTCAGCCTGAATGGTTTGACAAACCTACAACTATTGCAGCTCTTCACTTAGAGTCTTCTCATAAACTCATTTTAAGATACATTAGTTAGATGAATTACCAAGTCCTATTAAAATTAAATAATCCAAATCTTACACTAGGAATAAATCCAACCATATACTTAAAATATTTCACAACTCTTATACTTGCAAATTACACAACTTATCCAATACAAGCATACAAGAAACAATTACATCTAATACACATGGGACAACCATAGAACACCGATATGGACATACACCAAGATAGGTTCCTTAAATTTTAATCATACAAATAATGTTACAAGTACAATAGAAGAGTGTGACAAATTTTCTTGCATCTCATTTATATATTACATGTAAAATAAAAGAAATCTAGAAATTGTCAATCCAATCCTTGTAGCATCCACATGCCTACCTACTACATATCCTATTATGTCTCTTTGTCACATAGAAAATGCAAGTCAACCTGTGATGACTAAACCCTAGACAAGACAATGGTATACCTCTTTGATGATTGTTGTAGCTCAATTTATTCCATGCCTTAACTTAATAATACATACACACATTGATATACTTATATCAATCTTTTTTTTCACTATAAATCCCTATCATACCAAGTGAACCCAAGTTCAACACAAGAAGACTATTTGGTGAATAGTTCTATTTTGTGTTGAGTTTTCCCAATTCATATCGAGCCTTCCTAGTCATATCATGCACCTAGGTCATATATCCAACTAAATTTTCCCAACTTCAAAGACATCTCTATCACATAGAGGTAATCATGTCTTTCCATCCATGGCACCCAAACGCACCCGAAGTGTGTCCAAGTGGGACAATGCATTTAGTTGGATCTCAATCCATTTGATGGAAACTTCCACACATTATGGGATGAGTCAATTCTTTAGTTATATACATCCTTCTCATGCACCCAAGGCATCCCCGCTTCCATATATAGGCAACATGGATGGGTCACAACTCCATACAACCATTTGGTTAGATGCATATAATGTTTGGTCTATAGGTGGAAACCTTTTATGACTGTTTTGGTATCACACCTACTTCCATTCATAGGTAGAGGTATTACACTTACACTCTAAAAGAAAATCCTTAGAAGGATGTTGAACTTTGAGGCCACATAGCCATTGATTAAGTCATATCCAATAAACCACCAAGATCCATGATGGTAACCAATTATTGTTTCAGGGCAAGGGGAGGGTAAATTATGTTGAGAAAAAAAATTCACAATTGGAATGAAAACAAAAAGGACAGAGGCAAGGTCCATGATTTACTTCACATCATGTAAGTGTCTGTTCTTTAGTACAGGTTAGAAAAACTTAAACCTTGACTCTTCGTTACATGTTGCAAACCCTTCTTCTCATATTTTTATTCTCAAGTATAGAACAATGTTGACTAAAATAGTAGATAAGAGCGATTTATGGATCCACCAAGCTCAAATTTCTAGATCTGCTATGATTTGGACTTGTATATTAGCACGCAAATGGCTATGGAAATCCATTGAATGTAGTGACAAGTTGAATCCATCAAATACAATGAAAATATAATCATTAAAGAATCCATTAAATACAAGAATATTAGTTCTATTAATGTACATAGATACATTGTAATATTCCAGATATAAAATAGTATGCAGAAAAAAATTAATTACCTAGAAATGGTAGATAAGCAATGATATAACTAGAACAAAACCACAATAATACCAAAATAATACTAGAATACCACCAGAAAGAGCACTTTGATGACCGAGAGAAATCTTCACTTGCCTCTTCTAGGGGGAAACCTCCAGTAGAGCAGAGCTCTATTACAATAATATCCAATACAAAACAAATCTATCTATCCAAAAGAACAATCTAGAGGAAGATCCTTCTAGAAGTGGAAGTTTCTATTAGGTCTTATTACATTTGAATTATTCCTCCTTATTGTTATTCCTTATTAATATTGACCTTTATTACATGGAAATACATAATTCTACCCACTTGAAGTGTTAGGTAGGTTAGGTCCCTAACCTGCCCTCCCCCTTAGAATAAAACTTGTCCTCAAGGATTGAGATGATGAAATTGCTGCAGAATTTTAGTGGGCTCCCATGTGGCATCTGCTGGAGTTGTATCTTTCCACTGAAATAAAACTTCCTTTATGGTACGCTGATGAAGACATTTCTCTCATTTGTCCAAAACTGCTTATGGTTGCAACCAGATGGATCCTTCTTCATCCAACTAGGGAAGGTTGGTTTGAGTTTGGCACTTAGTTCCAATCACCTTATTTAAGAAAGAGACATGAAAAATAGGATGGAACTTAGAATGATTAGGTAAATCTAACTGATAAGACACCTTCCCAACATGCTTAAGAACTATATAAGGACCATAAAATTTGGGTGCTAGTTTCTGACAATGTTTGGACTTTAGTGAAGTTTTCTTGTAAGGTTGCAGCCGAAGAAATACCTAGTCTCCTTCAGAAAATTTCCCTTCTAAGCGAACTTGATCGTCTTGTTTCTTCATGCAATTATGAGCCATGAGAAAATTATCTTTGAGTGTATGAATAATAGCCTTGTGAACTGTAAGTGTTTGGTCAACCACCTAGACCTTCGTTACAACTAGAATGTAGGAGATAATTTAATGTGGCTTTTGGCCATATACTACTTCAAAATGAGTCATGCAAGTAGTTATATGGTAAGAAGTGTTGTACCACCATTCAGCGAATGGTAAACAAAGAGCCCATTGATTTTTCTTTTTAGAGGAAAAACACCTCAAATAAGTCTCCAAACACTTATTAACGACTTCAGTTTGATCATCAATATGGGGATGATAGGCAGTGTTGAGATGCAATTGGGTTCCCTGGAGTCTGAATAGTTCTTGCAA
Source organism: Picea glauca (assembly GCA_000966675.3). NCBI lineage: Eukaryota > Viridiplantae > Streptophyta > Pinopsida > Pinales > Pinaceae > Picea > Picea glauca. Next base: position 310,772 of record JZKD02S0274979.1, on the reverse strand, counting down.
AAAATTGTTGGTGAAAGTTGGATCTCGAATAGAAACAGTATAATGAGGCATGTCATGAAGCTTGAAGATATGATCCATGAAAAGTTGATGAACATTTGAGGCGGTAAGTGAGTCTTGAATACCACAAAAATGAGCATACATGGAAATACTATCTACAAGCACCATGATAACACACTTATTTCCTGATTTAGGTAATCCCACAATAAAATCCATAGAGATGTCCCTCGAAATAGAGGGTGGAATTAGAACCATTTGGAGCGTGCCAGGAGATTTTATGGTTTCTCCTTTGTTGTGTTGACAACATCACATTCTTCTACAAAAGTGGGAACGTCCTTTTTCATACCAACCCAGAAAAAAGAACATTTGACCCAGTCATAGGTTTTGGTAAACCTTGAATGCCTACTTGTGGGAGTAACATGAAGCTCAGAAAGCACCGTGGATTTAAGTTGTGACTACTTACTTAAATACAAATGACCTTTGTAGTGAAGTTAATCGTTGTGCCAAGAGTACCCGGGGGAAAGTGGAAAGTTCGCTTTCAATTGTTGGATCATATGTGATATTTTACGATCATGTAGCTATTCTTGGCGGACAACTTGGAGCCAATATGGTACAATGAAGGAGAGGGAAAAAATGGACCCTTCATCTTCATATTTTTGAGAAAGAGCGTCCACACCCACATTTTGTTTTCCTTTTTTGTAAATTATCTCATAATCATAACCAAAGAGATTAGTTACCCATGTTTGTTTCTCTGGGGTGGAAGGTCATTTCTCTAGAAAATACTTGAGGCTTTGATGATGTGTATTAATTTGGAGGCATTTCCCTAGGAGGTAAGGGCACTAGAGATCCACTGGATGAAAAATATCTAATATTTCCTTTTCATAGATTGATTGGACCAAATGACATTCAAACAATTGATTTCTAGTAAAGGCCAAAGGTCTACCTTCTTGCATAAGGATAGATCCAATTCCTTTGCGTGAGTCATCACATTCGAGGACAAAGGTTTTTGTGAAATTAAGAAGGGCCAAGACAAGAGTAGTACACATAACTACCTTAAAATCTTGAAAATCTTGATCCATTGTGATAGTCCAAGTCAAAGAATTCTTTTTAAGGAGAGTAGTGAGAGAGGCTGCAATCTTCCCATAATTCTGATAAAACTTGCGATAATATCCGTCTAAACCCAAAAAACCACGCAATATTTTGATATTCTTGAGGTGAGTCCAATCCTGCATTGCTTCAATGTTTTTAGGATCCACCTGGACACTAGACTTTCCAATAATATGACCCAAGTACTCTACTTTTGAAGCTCCAAAGGAAAATTTAGAGTGCTTGAGGAAAATTTGTTGCTGCGAGAGTAGATGGAGAATTTGATCCACATGGGGAAGATGAGATTTCCAAGTTTTAAGATAGATGAGAATATCATCAAAGAAAACTAATACAAAATGATGGAGAAAAAGAAAGAAGACATTATTAAAGAGGCTTTGGAAGGTAGAGGGGGCTTTACACAGGCCAAAGGGCATGACCAAAAAATCATAGTGAGCCTCGTGATTTCGAAAGGAAGTCTTGTGTATGTCAACTTTTTGCATACATATCTGGTGGTTGCCAGAATGCAGATCAAGTTTAGTGAAGTATTGAGTGCCACTTAGCTCATCCAAGAGATCATCAATGAAAGGAATGGGGAACTTTTCCTTGATGGTGAGATTATTGAGGGCACGAAAGTTGGGACACATGTGCCAAGTATCTTATTTATTAAGTACCATGACCATAGGGGAAGAATAAGGGATGGTACTAGGAAGAATAACACTTGCTTGGAGCAATTCCTGCACTATTTTCTCAATTTCATTCTTTTGGGCAAAGGGGTGACGATAAGGGCAAACATTTGGAGGAAGACTTCCAGGAGCAAGGGGAATGGAATGATCATGAACACCATGAGAAGGAGGAAGAACCTAAGGGGTGGAAAAAACAACTTGATGTTTGGAAAGGATAGCTTGGAGGTTAGGATGCACATAGGTTGTCTCAACGACTTGAATAAAATGGAGTTGAGAAATGATACCAGAGTGGGCTTTATTGGGGATATTTTCCATACGATGGGAACTAATTATATAAGGAGAAAAAACTATGAGACCTTGGAATTGATACCTTTGTCCTTTCTGTTGGAATTCCATGGTTAATTACTTAAAAGCCATAAGCATGGGACCCAAAGTGCGTAACCATTCAACACCTGGCACAATGTCACAACCTCCCATGCCAATGGAAAACATATGATATTTTAGTTGGTAATGTCCAATTTGAAGATGAACATTTTCACAACTCCCACCACATTTCATGGACCCACCATTGGCTATCATGATTTGAAAATTATTGGCAACACGAACATAGAAATTGGTTTCCTGAGCAATGTGACGATGAATAAAATTGTGGTTGATACCACTGTCAACAAGGATAATGAACTTCCTGTGCTTAATGTAGCCAATGATCTTGAGTGTTTTTGGGGCTGAGAAGACAGTGAGGAAATGCAAAGAAATAAGTGGGTCAACAGGTTCCTGGGTGGCATCAGGAAGGGAGGGTTCTTCAACAAGAGGAACTGCCACATCCTCTTCAGGAACATCTTCAAAAATGGCCATAAATAGTTTTTGTTCCTTATACTTCTGCGTCGAAAAATATTTTTCATCACAATTATAGCAAAGACCCTTCATTTGGCGTTCAACCATTTCATCGCTAGTTAGTTTATGGACCTTGAGGGGAGTGACAGGGGGGTTAGGATTAGTGGGTCGAGGGTGAGGAACAAAAGATGTTTTTTTTTTATAGGAAAAAACAACTTGTTGGGCCTCTTTAGCACGTTGAGTAGCTTCCAACCAAGATGGAGAGAGGGCCATCAGAACCTGGGATCAGATTTCATCCTTGAGACCACTGATAAATAATTCATGTAAGAATGCATCTGACATGCCCTCTGTTCGAAAAGACAAAATCTCAAAAAAAGTGATGAAGTCTTCCATTATGCCTGACTGTTTCAACTTGGTCAAACAACCAAGATAGTGGCTATCCGTATCAAATTGAGCATAGATCTCAGCCACAAACTGGGTCTAGGAAATGTACCCTCGACGTGATTTTTTTCTCCATTGCCACCATTGCCAACGTTCAGGATCTAGATAGAGGACAACATAGAGAATTTTTGCCAACTCGTTAGTAATACCATGCAAAGAAAAATAATTCTCCATTTGAGTGACCCAACCTATAGGATCAAAGCCATCAAATTTATTGACCTCTACAAGGGGAATATGGGGTTCATGATGAAAGGAGTTGGAGTGAAAATGCAGAGACTAAGAGGAATCAACAACATCGGGTTGTTCTGATGAGGAAGGACCCATAGGGCGGTTCAACAATTGATTGAAAATAGACTGGATAGAGGTAAATTGGGTTGTGAGGTTGGCTTCCATGTTTTTAAATTTGTGGTCTAATGTGTCAATGTGGGAATTGGTAAAATCCATCTGAGATGTGAGATGTGAGATGGAGACATGGGATTGATTGATGGATGTTTGGAGTTCTTGGTTGCGAGTGGTGGCCATTTGGAGAGGGGAAGTGAAGGTAGGTAAAAAATGGCTCGGTGGGACAAAAAAAAAGGACTTAGAAGTGATAAGTACAACGACGATCAATTATTGAAGGGAAATATAATGGAATAGGAGAAAAAATACGGAAATATGGAAGGGGTTGGGTCCACTGAAACAAAGAGGATTAAAAATGAAGGGTATGACTACAATCAAGGAGAAAAGGGGAATCCAATGGAATAGGTCCCAAATAAGTGTGCCGACGGGAGAACTATACGTGTTTTTTACATTCCTACGGAGTTATTCTTGGGCCTAAAGAATACTGCATTGACGAAATGCCCAAATGATTAACATGAAGAAATGTGTAGTAATTTCACAACTAGAATGCAAAGAAAATTGTAGCACAACAATAGATTTTTTTGGTTTTATTTCTATTTCCTTCCCAAGGGTTAGGGTATTCAAGGGTTTTCCTTGTGCTATAGCTATCTGATATACGTGTGGGGTCCAACAGTAGTACTCGGCCAAATATCTCAGGGCACCAACTAAGGAGGCTAGACTGTATCCTTAGCCATACTGCCCGACTACCCAGGTACTAGAGAGTATCTTCCCGAGTTTTGTTCTTGGTGGCACTATAGTAGTGAGTTGACCGATTGATTTATTTATGGAGGGATTTAGGAGATATAGGTCGATCCGTATATAGGTTTTTTCTGATGCGCTACCACTCGAAGTGGTACCAACATAGGTTACAAGGGTGGCCAACAGATGTGCACTTAAGTACCACTTGTATTTACTGCATGTATGAATCCCCAACCACGGGTTTATGCGCATAATGATAGATCTTTGTATCTTAAAGACGTCGGAATACGTCTCTACCCTGAAAAAAATTTAACCCACAAATTTTTGTCGAGGAAGGTGCTCTACTACCACTTTTAATATTCCAGATATAAAATAGTTTGAAAAACAAAAATAATTAGCTAGAAATGGAAAATAAACAATGATATAACCAGAAAAACACCACAATAATACCAAAATAATACCAGAATAACACCAGAAAAAGCACTTTGATTACTGAGAGCAATTTTCACTTGCCTCTTCGAGGAAGAAACCTTCATTAGAGTAGAGCTCTATTACAATAATATCTAAGAAAAAACTTCTCATACCCTCTATTCATATTTATACTAAATCTATCTATCCAAAACAACAATCTAGAGGAAGATCCTTCTAGAAGCAGAAGCTTCTATTAGGTCTTCTTATATTTAACTTATTCCTCCATATTTCTATGCCTTATTAATATTGACCTTTATTACATGAAAATATATTATTCTACCTACTTCATGGGTTAGGTAGGTTAGATCCCTAACATGCATGTAGGGATGAAAGAATAAGGATCATTTTAACCATTCATTTGGACAAAAAAATGTAATTTATTTTTATGCATTTTCTATAAAAAAATATTTATGAAAAATAAGTAAAAAATATCACCCTCCACTTGGAGTACTTAGTCCCATCAATATGTTATGGGCCAATAAAAATGAGAATATATATTTTTAAAATTCATAAAAATATTTTTAATTTAAAAAATAAGAAATTAATCAATGTTTTGGATTAATAAATGATTTTCCAAAACATTGGAAATGGTCTTAAAAAGCATAAGAACAAATAGGTAGTCAACACCAACTGAATTTGAGGAAAACGTTGGAAGACAGATGGACTAACAAAGTCTATGATATGAAATACTTATCTAACTTTGGCATGAGATTAGTATCAACGTGTTCCATTATCTAACCTTTTTTTTAATACTTAGTGGTGGCATTGTTGGTGATGACAAAGCATAGATGCATCTAATTTGGTGTCCACCTTTTTTTAATACTTAATGGTTGCATTGTTAGTGATGATAAATCATATATGCATCGAAGTTTGTGTCCACATGAGTTACATGAACACCAAGATGGCATGACTATCGCATCAATTTGCCCATTTTATCATGTTTGTCATATGCATTTTATTGACGTATCATTTTTTTCTTATTGAACACAATAAGAGACAATACATGTCAAGAAATTATGCAATCTATTATATTGTTTTAGGAAGCTGGGTGGCAAAAGTAATGTTTTAGGGTGATAATGGTAGAGAGTGTTGGGGAGTATGTTTTGGAAATGTATTGTTTTCTGAAGGGCTTGAATTGGTTGTGTGGTAAGACAACATGGTCCACAAAATACACATTCATATCGTTGTGTGGTAAGACAACATGGTCCACAAAATACAGATTCATATCGGATATTATGTTGTGGTAATGGGGTCGTGGAATGCAAGCAAGGGATATGATAGGTGGTTTGGAATCAACAAGATCAAAGTGAGACATATATATTAGAAAATAGTTTTATGAGGAGTTGAAATAAGGGAAATTTACATAACAATATGAGATAAAGAATTTTTCTATTGGTAGTATTAGATTTAGACTCATGAAATCTAGAAAGTTCATTGAGCGTTAGTGTTATTATTTGTTTGAACATACACATACATAGTGTTGTTATTTATTTGAACATACACATACATATATTGGATTATTTTTTTAATAATATTCATCTTCTATCTATATTGCTTCAATTTAAATATAATCTTTTCCACATTGATGGTTGTGTTCATGTCTTCCATTGGATGAGGTAAAGTAAAACCTTCTAACTATATCCTTCAATATTTATAACCTAACACATTTTTTTTTACCAAAGTCTCCTACACTAATTATCACATTTTTTTTAAGTAATCCTTATAACATATTCATTTGTTCATAACCCATATTTAAAAAAGGATTTTAGGTGGTATAGTGGAGGACATGTTATCTCTTTCCTGTAGAAAACAATAGTGATGTTTGTACTAGTTCTTTGGTCCCCCGTGATATGGGGACTAGAATCCCACTTAAAGACACTTAAAGAGATTGGAATCAACATGTATGACATAATAATGTGATTCATGGATGGTTTATGTGTAGGGTTATTCTTATATATGGTTACTTCATATAGCCATACTAGGATCAAAATCATGGATGGATGGGTAATTCACATCATGCCTAGGGAATGACTAAGTTGTTGGAAAAGATGAAAAATCAGAACAATTGAGAACTTATAAGTTTGATTTTTTCCCTTAATATGTGTTTAATTATTTTCCTTTGATAATTATCAACAAAGGAATCACACTGTGTAGATGTTTCATCTACAAATTTTAAAAATATTCTATTAAATTTACTTATAACATTATGTATATGACCCAATTCAATATTAATACATATACTTGTAATTTTATTAGCCTTACCGTAAGGATACAATAGAATGACCATGGTTGTGGTTGCAAGATATGTTATTTGAATGTTCATGTAACTATGATTTTTTGATGTATGACAAAACTCAAGTATGCCTCCTGTAATTTTAATATAAGGTTGACTTAATCAAACATAAAAGGTATTTCATAAACAACATGGATACTACTAACTTTTGGGTAGCTAAATTAATCATATATTCCCATCTATAGAAGACACAAATAGTCTAACCACAACACTTGAATGGAAAAGTAGATACAATATAACCCCACATACTGTAGTTAAATAATCTTACTATTGTTTTTTAACCTTGGTTATGATTCTAAATCTAGTTTTGAGATTTATTATGAGGTGGTCATGAATCACATTTATATTTAAATCCAATTCTAATAAACCAACATTACGGTACTGAAGCATACCATGTGATTTAGGATCTTGATACTAATATAGTGTATTGAATTAAAGTGATCATATATGTTTAGTGATACAAAGTGTTGTTCCTGAGATTAAACTTAAGGCTCAAAGAATAATGTCATGCATCAAGAATTTAAGAAATGTTTTTAAATGTGCTTTTTCTTCTGCTAATCATATAAGAATTAACCCTCAAATGAAATTAATAACTGAATAGGACATAGGCCGTGTTTTGTCGTCTTATTTGAGTAATAAAATCAAGTGATGCGGGAGAATATTACAAAATTGTTAAACAAAATGAGGCATCAATGACAATTGAATCTTACCTTGTTCACAGTAGAAGAAAATATAGAATGCACCCTTGAAAGGATATAAGATACAGTGATCGAAGTAGCTTGTAGGTATTGTATTTACTAATAGCAAATACAGATGAAAAACTGCTTGCTTATCAAATAACTGATAAAATGTGATTACAGTAGATGTTATACTAAATTGCAACCACTCACTTATCAAGGAGTGAAATAAAGAAAACTAGAGATGTTGAATACAAAAGGAGCACATAACTCAAACTACACAAACTTTGGAGTCCTTGTATGTACTTGTATTAATACTCACAAAAGGATGAGTTTTCTTAGTTACAATATGGAAAGAAGCAAACTCGTGTTAAGTCTCCAGACTATGTATTTATACAAAAATGTTCTCAACCCTAAGCGGTTGGAATTCTCATAATTTCAAAAAATTTACAATATGTGAAATTTGAAACGTTTCACTTGCATCTCCCATGTCTCTTCGCCACGCTGGTAGAGATGTTTCTTCTTTTTGTTCTCCATCTCAAAAACCACTGGCCTTTAATCATGACCTGTATACATGGCATGCCCACATGGTCTCATTTCTTCCCAGACGTGCTAGCTCCTTGCCTGACACACTCAACACATCTTCCTACAAATTCAACCACTAACCTGGAAGGCATTGTTGTGTCATTCCAATCAAAAGTATATAACTTATTTTCTAAGTGAGGAAGCCTATCTTTCATTCTCCTATCTTCTGAATATATAGACTGTAGCTGTAGACTAGGATTGACTATCCATTTATTAATCTAGGTAATATCAATTTGTTTCAAATGCAAGATTTCAGCCCAAGCCTCTTCCATGTTTTTCTTGAAATTAAGTTGATTTTTTTCTTTGTCAACTTGCCATAGGAATTCATAGATATTATCTTTTTTGAGGCCCAGTTACTCTTTTTTGAGTGAATGAAATGATTCTTCACAAGATTTGTTCACTTCCTTAGCTAATCTTTTACTTTCAACTATGTTAGCTCCCCAAGTTTTCAGTATTATATCGCCTCAAGTTTTCTCAGAAAGAGACAATTTAGAGACCATCGTTACTTCCTCTTTTGATGATGACACAACTACCTCCTGGAAAAAAGCTTGAGTTGCAATGGACTCTCTCTCCTTTAAGAAAATTTTATTTAAAGATTGGTCTACCACCCGATAATGGTTTGGGACAACTTCTACCATAGTGAAAAGGTTGTGTTGTGCTTCTTCCAGTTTCTTGCACACCTCCAATGCCTGGGCTTGGAAAACTGCTATATCTACAGTTGTGTTCTTAGACAAGTTTATTTTTTCCTGTAGTTGTTTTACCAACTCTCCCTCCTGAATGACCCATTCTCTACTTGCCTGTGCATTCTTATGCATTTCATCGAGACTGAATTTGAGTTGTTGAATTTCCTATTTGTCACAGGCTATAATCTTCTCAAAACCCCTATTCATCACATTCCTTATATTTTGTTCCGCTGTCTTCATTTGGTGTTGCAATGGTCCTACCAGTAGGTCTTTCTTCTTCAATTGTTCTTTCAGATTCCCAACTGAATAATGATTTGTTGTGGAAAAATCTCACAAGGAACCTGCCACTTCCATAGCAAAGTCTACCTCTTCTAAGGAATGTCCATCCAATAGCACCCTGTGTCTCTTGACAGTCACACCCTCCTTTTGGTGTGTTTCTCTTTTTACTAAAGCTCTCCTCTTCTTTTTGAATAAGAAGTTGGAAGGAGGCATATCTTCGACCGAAATAGGAGTAAGATCTTCTATGAACACTACTTTGACACTTGGGTTCCTATGAATGATCTGTAAAGGGGTCAAAGACATAATAAAATCACCTATTTGAGTGGTATGTGGTTTCCCTGTTGTATCAGTAGCCAAATTTTCTGGTGTAGACATTGATGTATCCTCTCCCCTTTTTTTAAAAACTTCAGTTTGAGCCTTCTTTTGATCATCAAGTTGATTTGATGGTGTAGTATTTTCCCTCTGTGTCAAAACCTTCATTTTCGCCAAATATTCTTGAATTTTTAGCCCACTGGAGCTTCATGCTTCTAACTTCTGGGTTCCAACTTTGTGTGTGGCTGGAGATGTCGAAAATTCTCCATGTAATACTTTGGGAAGACTGTTTCTTTGGTGTCACTAAAAATTTTGTAGCTCGGATAATTCGTTTGGAGACAAAGTCTAGACTTGGCTCAACAACCCCTGATAAGATCTTGCCCCTCGGAATCTCTCATCCTCTGGGGAATTTTCATTCTCATATCTCTTCAGATTGTACACAGCCATGTGATTTCCTACAACCTTCTGTGGATCGTGTTTCTTGAATTCAACATTTACAAGCCTAATTTCCTTTAGGGACGCGGCCTCTACCTTTGAGTGGCCAAAATATAACAGTGAAAAAGTATGAAACTGCAAAGGAAAGGTGGGCCATGTTATCTCCTAAAATAAACCAGTTAGTTTATTAAATTTTTAGGTGATAGCATAGTCATGAATAAATGTCATATTTAAATTTGTGTGGTCTATAGTTTCCAATAAAGGGAATAAGTAATAAATTCCAAATAAATCGATTTGTTGTTTATTACTTTCAAAAATCAAAGAAAATCCTTTTCGACGGCTAACCATTGTTTTAAAGTTGAAGATGAGTCAAAGAAAATTCAAGCTTCCGGTGGAAAAAGAAATAGTTGGAAACACGAAGGAGCCCCTGAAAGTGCAGAAGTAGTTTTAGGCATTGCCTCTTCAAGAGTCCAAAAGGGAAAAGAAGTACACACATCATAAAGGAATGACGACCATTTTTATGAAAGATTGGCACATTTACACGACCTTATCACCGATTATGGAATAATCATTCCAAATTCGGTTATGCATCCTGTGTGAAGGTGTGATGTCTTATCAGATCTGAAGGTTATCCAACCATCATTACATTTCACTTGCTCCTTCCTAGATCCTTKTCTACATCAGCATTATGGCCATCATTCRAATTCAAATCCCATAAGTTTTGAATTCCTATAAACAATGTTTCTTCCCACCATTTRATTATACATAGTTCATTCTTCATCGCCARTAGGTTCTTTCCATTGGTAATCTCTCTGTTTCMGGTTTTTACAAATTAACTTGTGTTTTGAAGATGGGTAAGAAACAAGGTGTTCCACTTCTYAGAAAGGATTTAGATAGTATACAATATCTACAATCTCATCCAGAGATTCATCARTATTTCTYAKATCCAGGTTGTCTCACTTATGTGGAAAAKCTACAGGAGGGATGCCACTAGGGTATCGCAGAAGCCTTTGCAAAATAATATGATGGAAACAAAGCCACAGTTGGCCCTTTGGAGATACAAGTCGATGAAKCAGCCATAGCCTCTACTACAGGCATGATAAGAACATGGAAAAAATGGTTCAAGAATACAGTCACWAAGAATCTCGATTTCAGACCCTATTTAAAGCCTGAATTCCAAGACATCATTTGGAATAGGGATATCCCCACTTCTCATCTGGAGGCGAAGTGGTAGGCTCTTCTCAAAGCCATACAATTACATATAACTACAGAGGRAAGATATGATAGGGTCATGTTATATCTCTTCAAACTTATGKATCACTTTACAKRAAAGGTTCCTCTCAATCTACCATACTATCTTCAYAAGAGCTTGACAAAGATGTCACGCAAGGTTCAAACTAAACCTGACCATATCCAGAATGCCTTGWTTMATTTTGGCTTGATCAAAATGATTATTGTATATGAATTGAGGAAGASGGAAAGAACATGGGAACACTTTCTGTTTTGGGGAGGTTTTGAGTTAGAGACTCAACCTGATAAARRAAGAAGGAAATCAAGCAAAAAGTCACCAACTCCTCAGAGTAGTCTAAATAGGAGGAGAGCCATCATACCTGACCTCTCAGAAGAACCAACATCCAAGTCAAGAGTCAAGAAGACAAAGAAGAAATTGGCCTTCAAGGAAGCTGCAGAGAAAGCTTCAACTCAACAGACCAAGCAAACAAATGTGCTAAACCTACCCTACTCAGACTCTAATTCTAAGTCAAACAAAGAAGACGGAGAAAGCACAAGAGACTGATATGTTCACAGGTTATGAGGAAGTTGAAGCATCAAGCAAGAAAAAATCTAGTAAATCACAGAAGATTAAGAAACTGAAGGAGAAAATAACACATCAGGAAGTGCTAGAGAGGGTGATAAAGGCAAGATATGAGACTTTATCAAAGAATTTTGCAAAAAACAATGCACCCTTTGAAAGATTGGCACTTAAAAGTGTAAAGGAAAACAAGAAGAAGAAGAAGAAGATCATAAAGGAAAATAACAAGATATGGAGAATAGCTAGGCATTTGAAGACAAAATTCAAAATGTTGAAGGCTAAAATAGCTACATACCCAGATTTGCGCGATCTAGAAGAGGTTGCTAAAAATTTGCAAGAAGATCAATCCAAGTAATCGAGGAGAAGACTCATTTTTGAAGTGCTTATCTTTTTGGCAAACCCAGTATTTTCAGTGGCATAATCAGCATAACAACACATAGTTAGCTGCTAAAAATCAGGGCTTTCAGCAACTAACTTGTATTTTTCATGGAAAAAGAGATGTCGAAACCGAAGGAAACTGATTTTAAATATATGGAGCTTGAGAAAAGGGGATTTTTGGTGATATGAAGTATAAGAGATTTTCCAACAATTTTCCACTTACATTTTGGCAACTTATTTCAGAGTTTTGAGGCAATATGTAAGGTAGATGGTTGATAATTGACCTATCTTTAGTGGAAAACTGCTTACATCTATTGAAATCCTCTAGTTGTTGAAAGAAACACCTACTCTTCCATGACACATTAGGATTTTCGAGCATCTGTTGAAGACCAGAATTTTTGAAGACAAATCGACTTGGAGAAAGGCACTAGAACCATTATTTCTATAATATTGTTCATATATTGACTATTTTAGGAAAACCAGATCCATTCTTTCAGGATCTCGAAACTATGTGTAAAGGCTATAAAGCCTGTTATTTTGATAGACTAGGGGTTTGAATCTGGAACTAGACCCTGTTTCTATTGTATTAGACCCTTCATATATATATATATATATATATATATATATATATAATACAGATCAAAAGTTCCTTTCATTAATGATGTCAGATTGTCATTATTCTATCTTTTCTATACTTTGCATGATCGTTATTGATCTATGTTTATCTTAATTGCTAGTGACTATTATCTCACTTAGTCATTTCATAAACTGTGATTTAATAAGTAATCTTTACTATCTTATTTGACCCATCACATGTGTGTTCTGGTTAATAAGCATAGTCTTTCTTCATCCACCAGTAAGGTATTTGTCTGATCATTGATTCTTGAAAGAATTGTCTCATTTGATTATATACCTTTGATTTTCTAGATAATATATCTAATAGGTCAGTATCCCATTTGATCCAATCATAAATACAAAAACATTCACACCTTAAGTTATCAGGCTTCTTCAAACTTACAACCTAAGAAGGACTCCTAAAGAGATAACAAATTGGCTTCATTGTCGGGGACCGAAGACAGAAGTTAAAGAAAGCTTCCCTGGGGAATGAAATTAGAACTGCTCCTTGATAATAGACAAGGATTAGACATTACATCGGTTGTAATCATCTATCTGGAAACTCCACTGTGTTCACTCTGGCTCCCAAAAGGATCAACACCAGGGCGAATCCACATGAACCATTTGTTACATGAGTACCAAATCCAGAGAGGATTCTCATAAAAGGAAGATCATTTCAAGATCAGACTTCAAAATCAGGTATTGAAAGTAATCTTCTTTCTCATTCTAGGAAATCAATAGTAGAAAACACTAAATCTTCTTCCTCTAATATTGTTAGTGAAAGATCAACTATAACAGTTGTATAAGAATCAATTGTTTCTTATCAAGAGGAAAATGTCATTGCAAAAGAAGTGTTAGGCTCTAATATAGTTGAAGAATCATCTAAGACTTTAGAAAGAAATCATAGGTCCTCATCCCTTGATTCCTTTCACTTACAAAAGGAAGAAGACCATATAAATATCCACACTAGCCTTCTTGATGTAGAGCATATTCTTCAGGAGTTGTCTGCTAATGTTGAAGAAAAGTTAGCTGAACAACTTGAAAATTTCTATATAGCCTCATATAAAAATTCTTTCCCATCAGAAGAATCTTCCCCTTTTCAATTAAATCCTCCCATTGTTGAAGAATCTGACAAAATTCTATCACCTCTCTCACCAATAGTCATTATGGTTGCACCTTCTCCATTGACCAAAATGCAACGAATTCTATCTGCTAGATATGCACCTCTTGTCTTACAAAATCCACCTGCAGCCATGCCTACTGGTGATTACCAAAAGTATATGCCAAAATTCATAGGAGAGGGAGATGTAACTGCAAAGGAACATGTAGAAGAATTTCATAGCTATGCTAAGAACTTAAACATAGAAGATGTTGATGTCTAGACCAGAGTCTTTGTCTAGAGCTTGGATGGTCATGTTAGGAAGTTGTTCAAGGAACTTACTGTTGGTTCTATATCTTGAATAGAAGAGTTGGATGATATATTTTTTAAAGAATGGGGAGATAGGAGATATTTCTTGTATTATATCATAGAGTGTCGAAACCTTAAGAAAGAAAATGGTGAATCTGTATCTGATTTCACCAAGAGATTCTACAGAATGTATAGTAAAATACCTACATTAATCAAACCTACAGATACCTCTTCCAAAATCACTTATGCCAACTCATTTGACTCTGAATTTTGTTTTCTACTGAGAGAAAGAAGGTCTGCTACACTTTCCTTAATGCAAGATGCTTCCCTTGAAGTATAGTCAAATATCTTAGTTGCTCATAAGTTAAAGGGAAATGTTGATAGGAAAAATTAGAAGCAAGAAGCTTCTTCCTCATCAAATTCAAATCCTAAGATAAACAAATTGGCTAAGATTCTAGAATCATTAACCTCATAAATGTCCAAGCTAAAGATTGAAAATAAGAAACCTGCTAGGGGAAAAGGTTCATATGAATACACTCATAGAAATCCAAATTAGAATCCTAATACTTTCAGGAGATATAACCAATAGGTACAAATCTTGAAGAGAGAGAGAAATCCCACAGATGATTAGAAGGTAAAAGCTCCTCTCCAAAATACTGTGATGGATAAAGACGAAGATGATTTTCAAGAAGAAAAAGAAGATAATATTCATTGTGTTGGAGATGATGCAGAGAAATCTTATCTAAAATAGAATGACTATGAAGAGGCATTAATGAATGAACAGATAAACGAGAATTATGATGATAATGGTGTTTTTCAAACTGATGATGAAAACAAATACAATTTAAGATCTAATTCCAACACTGTAAAACAAAATGTACCAGCTCCTACCAAGAAGACTACTGCTCCTACCAAACAACAAACTCAAAAAGATCAGATTCCTAATGACCAGCAAATTTCTTTGAAAGCCCCTTCAAATGAGGTAAAACTTTATGAAAAAACCTCTTATTCTTTCAATTTTGAAGATGATATACAAAAAATAAAAATCCATGTCCCTTTGGTTGAATTAATGAAGAATGAATCATTCAAGAAAGATATACTCAAGACTCATTATCCCAAATCCATATCTTCCTCTGCTAATATCTTTAATATACAATATGACAAGACCACCATTGACTTAGGTCAAATGATAGAGGATAGAGATGAAAGTTGTCCACCTTTTTATATCTCTCTCAACATTCATGACAAAGTATTGCATAACTG
>JZKD02S0274979.1:271881-290459 GCA_000966675.3 Picea glauca | reverse complement strand
ACAAGGTGGTCCACTTCTAAGAAAGGATTTAGATAGTATACAATATATACAATCTCATCCAGAGATTCATCAGTATTTCTCAGATGCAGGTTGTCTCACTTATGTGGAAAAGCTACAGGAGGTATGTCGCCAGGGTATCACAGAAGCCTTTGCAAAATAATATGATGGAAACAAAGCCACAGTTGGCCCTTTGGAGATACAATTCGATGAATCAGCCATAGCCTCTACTACAGGCATGATAAGAACATGGAAAAAATGGTTCAAGAATACAGTCACTAAGAATCTCGATTTCAGACCCTATTTAAAGCCTGAATTCCAAGACATCATTTGGAATAGGGATATCCCCACTTCTCATCTGGAGGCGAAGTGGCAGGCTCTTCTCAGAGCCATACAATTACATATAACTACAGAGGGAAGATATGATAGGGTCATGTTATATCTCTTCAAACTTATGTATCACTTTACAGAAAAGGTTCCTCTCAATCTACCATACTATCTTCACAAGAGCTTGACAAAGATGTCACGCAAGGTTCAAACTAAACCTGACCATATCCAGAATGCCTTGATTCATTTTGGCTTGATCAAAATGATTATTGTATATGAATTGAGGAAGACGGAAAGAACATGGGAACACTTTCTGTTTTGGGGAGGTTTTGAGTTAGAGACTCAACCTGATAAAGGAAAAAGGAAATCAAGCAAAAATTCACCAACTCCTCAGAGCAGTCTAAAGAGGAGGATGTCCATCACCCTTGACCTCTCAGAAGAACCAACATTCATCTCAAGAGTCGAGATGAAAAAGAAGAAATTGGTATTCAAGGAAGCTCCAGAGAAAGCTTCAACTCAACAGACCAAGAAAACAAATGTGCTAAACCTACTCTACTCAGAATCTGATTCTAAGTCAAACAAAGAAGAAGTCCCTGCTGATCAGATCATAGAATTTTCTATGGAGAAAGCACCAAAGACTAAGATGTTCGTAGGTTATGAGGAAGGCTAAACATCAAGCAAGAAAAAATCTAGTAAATCACAGAAGATTAAGAAACTGAAGGAGAAAATAGCACAACAGGAAGGGCTAGAGAGGGCGATAAAGGACAGAGATGAGAGTTTATCAAATAATTTTGTAGAAACCAATGTAGCCTTTGAAATATTGGCACTTAAAATTGTAAAGGAAAAGAACAATAAGAAGAATATCATAAAGGACAATAACAGGCTATGGAGAATAACCAGGAGTTTGAAGACAAAAGTCAAAATGTTGAAGTCTAAAATAGATACACACCCAGATTTGCGCATTCTAGCAGAGGTTGCTGAAAATTTACAAGAATATCAATCCAAATAATCAAGGAGAAG
Source organism: Picea glauca (assembly GCA_000966675.3). Lineage (NCBI taxonomy): Eukaryota > Viridiplantae > Streptophyta > Pinopsida > Pinales > Pinaceae > Picea > Picea glauca. The sequence goes on along the minus strand of JZKD02S0274979.1, from coordinate 289,115 downwards.
ACTCATTTTTGAAGTGTTTATATTTTTGGAAACCCTAAGCTTTTAAGTGGAATAATCATCATAACAACACATAGTTAGCCGTTGAAAATCAGTGCTTTTGGCGGCTAGCATTTTTCACAGAAAAAAGAGTCGCTAAAACCAGAGGAAACAAATTTTAAAGATCTAGTGCTCGCGCAAAGGGGATTTTTGGTGATATGAAGTATAAGTTAGTTTCCAACAATTTTCCACTTACATTTTGGAAACTTATGTCAGAGTTTTGAGGCACTATGTAAGGTAGATGGTTGATAATTGACCTATCTTTAGTGGAAAACTGCTTACAGATATTAAAGACCTCCAGTTGTTGAAAGAAACATCTACTCTTCCATGACACATCAGGATTTTCGAGAATCTATTTAAGACCATAGTTTTTGAAGATAAATCGACTTGGAGAAATGTACTAGATCCATTATTTTTTTAATATTGTTCATATATTGACTATTTTAGGAAAACTAGATCCATTCTTTCAGGATCTAGAAACTGTGTGTAAAGTCTATAAAGCCTATTATTTTGATAGACCAGGGGTTCCAGTCTGGAGACTAGACCCTTTTTCTATTGTATTAGAGCCTTCATATATGTATAATACAGATCACAAGTTCCTTTCATTATTGATGTCAGATTGCCATTCTTCTGTCTTTTTTGTACTTTGCATGATTTTTATTGATCTATGTTTATCTTAATTTCTAGTGACTGTTATCTCACTTAGTCAATTCATAAAATGTGATTTAATAAGTAATATTTACTATCTTATTTGACCCATCACATGTGTTTTCTGGTTAATAAGTATAGTCTTTATTCATCCACAGGTAAGTTATTTGTCTGATCATTGATTCTTGAAAGAATTGTCTCATCTGATTATATAACTTTGATTATCTATATAATATATCCAGTAGGTTAGTATCCCATTTGATCCAATCATAAATACAAAAACATTCACACCTTAAGTTATCAGGCTTCTACAAACTTACAACCTGAGAAGGACTCCTGGAGAGATAACGAACCACACCTTTTTCTACGCTGCCTTGAGATCTTTATTGATTCCTCCTAGCATAGCTTGATGTGATACCTCTCAGCACACCAATCGATCTAGTAGGAACATCAGTAAGGCATGTGGAGGAATAGAACATACAAAGACCCTGATATAAGAGAAGTGTTCTTCAATGTACAAATCAACTATTTTTCCTAGGTTAGCCACTATCTGGTTTGAAATCCTAGGGGGTGAGAAACCTTATATAACGATATGCATCGACACCACCACATAGTTGCAGATTTCGTAGAATAATTCCTTCACTTTATCCTCCCACATATTGGAGTAATATAAATGTATCGGTTCAGTGCTGGTGGGAGTCCAGCTGCAACCCATCAAAGGAAATGACATCATATAAAAAATGACATCAATGAGGTATGCCGACGTGTAAAATGGGGTAGGTCATCCTTTAGATTTCAATAACTGATATTCAATGATTTCCTTGGCTAAACTGTTTGATAATATCTTGGACCAATTGAAAGAAAAACCCTTTGCAACTTCATGCATGATCGATACCCATGATAATAGGAAGTGAGAAGAGTTTTCTTTCCCAAAAATTCTACACAACATCATGGCCACATACATCACATGGCCTTCTAAGGATGCAGTGGCGTATATGCCATGGGTGTCTGCTCTGAATTTCTTAGGGTGTGCCCACCAATCCTTGATCAAGTCAGGGTAATTATTTACACCTGGTGGGAAATATTCTTCATCGAACTCCTTTAAGAAAGAGACATTATAACTGTGTTTGAATGTTGGGGACAATTTGTACATCATATGGATATGGTTTGGTCAAAAATATCCAACAACAAATTTCTGTGAAATGTGGATGGTCTTGGTCAAGACATCGACGTTCTCTAAGGCCCAACCTATCATGTTGTTATACGGTATGAGTCTCGACCGCGTGGATATCTTATGCAACTCTGATTGGGCTACGTATTTGAGCTTCGTCCCCTGATTTCTGGTCCCCTCATAATCTAACTCTTCTGGAAAATTTCTCAGTTCATATTCAAGGATATCAAAGACATGCCTCCAGGTTCATATGGTCTCCACATCTCTCGGTGATGTGTCTGAGAGGACATTCATGTTTTTAAGCTCTCACCAGTTTCTTTAACCATTTTCCGCAGAGCCATGATAGTAGTAAACTCAACACTATGTTACCTTTCACAGAGAATGCACAAAGCTTATTATCTTGCTAAGCTTACTCTGTGAAAAACACGAATGGAATCCATAATGCAATATATTTTTCACGTTAAGTGCATCAATTTGCGTATACCTTCACAAACAATGTGTTTACTTCCCTTAATGAAAATATTTGGGCGGTGTTCCGAGATCTTATTTGAAATCATTTTCCTTATATCGACTATTAATGCCATTAAGGTTTGGTAGTTCATGATCGAGATATGCATATATGAAATTTGAATTTACTCAAACTACGATTCAACAAAAAATTAACATGAGATAATAATGTTTAACCTGTTAATTAATCATATTTAAACTTAACTCTTTTCGGGCCTTTAGACCTTGGGGTCTCCGATAACAGCTCGATATATGATTTCTGAAGCTTGAAACCACAAAGTGTTAATTATTCGCTAATTGTATTTAATTTTTAATTAACTTCATTTAACGCTTAAGACATTTTGAGAGTTCGGGTTTCGTGAATTTAGGATGCGACAGATGGTGGATATCTGAACTCTGAGTGTGCAAAGCTATTAATTACCTTTAATTGACATTATTTTATTTAACCAAGGTTTAATATTTCGGGACTTCGCGTTTCATGGATTTTCAGGTTAGATCTTATGTCGTTTTCCTGAAGGGCCACTTCCCACAGTGACATGTTAAATCTTAGGAAGGTATATGTGTATATGGTGACTAGTATCGAACTCTTTTCATGTATCGGGACTTTGAAGGTGGGGCATGTTGAAACACCTGAAGTACGAAACTACGAAACTTGAAACTCCGAAGTATTATTTAGTGATTTGACTCTTTAACGAGTAGGCAGTTCCATAACTCCTAAGAGATTAGGATTGTCTGATTAGATGGAAGAATTCATCGACAGTGAGAATCAAGTGTGTGTTGTTTTATTTTAAGTGGGAAAGAAATCTATTTAAAGTCTAAAGTTTAGAAATATATATGTGTTCCAACACAAAGTATATTGGTAAGCCAGTGAAGAACACACAATATTTCAATGAGAACATGAGATACAGTATTTAAAGTGGAGTATTATAGTGAAAAAAAATTCTATTAATGAATGGGATCGAAAATGGATTAGTATGTAATTTGTCATATGTTTTTGTATACAATTGGTGGAAAAATTGGATCCATGTGTATATAGGGCCCCTTTTATGGGTAGGTCATATTTTTTTCTTTTGAGGCCCTAAAAGATCTATATCCCATTAGCAACATTAAAATTCTATTTTTGGGGTCAAAATTATGGAAATCAAGATCATATCCCCGTGACATTATTTTAGACATTATGATTTACCCAACACTGCTAACATCATCTCAATCAAATTTCATATGAATAAGTTATTCCTCTTTCATGTTGATCTATACTTTGAGAACAATTATAACCATTTGATTCCATATTATCTTCCATTAATCACACATGGATTTATTCATGTGTGGACTTTCAATAATATTTTTGAGGTTCCATTAAACTAACCCTAATAAGGAGTTGAGACATGAAAATACACTAACCCTATCCCTATATAGATCTGAGGACATGTTATACAATGGGACACTAGGAGAGGAATGAATTTCATTCATATTGTATTGATTTGTTGTTCAATAGTGAGAAGAGAAAATGAGTGGGATATTTTGATCATAATTGGCGAAGTACAATACATATAGTATCCATTCAATCTAAAATTTCTATCACAACTCCATATTGATTCCATATTTATTTATATTTGCATTTGATAATGTGAGAAGAAAATAGCAAGCAATAGTCCTCACCTTTTGGTTGGGTTATTTCATATTAGTTTTCTAAGGATACCTCTTTTTTTCATTAGGTGGATGATATGGTATTTTTTTTTTATCTTCATTTATTATGTTCTTCTTTTATTTTAATAATTTGAATGCTATACTTACAATATTAAATTATAATAATAAATAAACACTACATAATAGAGATTTTGTAGAAACTTTGAAGATATATTGTGATGAACAATTCAAGTGGAATATCCACAACAGTTTATAGATCCTAGTCATATCATAGTAGTTTTCTTTCATATTTTTGTTAGATATTGGAGAATCTAGAAATTAACTAAAACAAGGAAGTGCTAAACCATATCCATTATAGAAGAGTATGATAGAAATCTAAGGCATGACTCAAATCTCAAATTTTCAAAGATAGAAGTGTAAGTCTCTTACATGTTTTTCCATATTGTGATATTGATGGAATATTTAGAGAGAAATCTTAAACATTTTAAAGATTTCTATAGATCTAATAGTAAATATGATGACAAGGAAGAAAATGTGAAAGAGCTAGAGAAAGAGAGACGAAATTATAACATCACCTCTTCTTGATCTCTCTTCAAATTGGAAGCAATAGTGTACATGAAACCTATCAATGTGATATCAATGTTGTTATGGTGAATTATAGGTTACAATTGGAAGTATGCTCCAGTGTCTATAACATAGGAGAAGTGAAAACAATATAATTTTTTTGATTGATGTGAAAGCTCCCTGCCCAAGCTTAGTGGGGAAGTGAGACAAATACTCTTAGGCTCCAGGATTGAGTTGTTTAAAAGCATCATCAAGTTATTTTTTCACCAAATTGGTTACAAATATACCAATTGATTCGTTGGAATTACTTTCAAAAATATCGAGGGTAGAGTCTACAAGACTACACCATTGAGTTTACAAAGCAAGGCATTATGCTTGGAATGTTTCTGAAGAGAGCATATATACTCCTCACGTATTTTTGTGGTGTCCATAATCATGTAGGGATGAAAGTGGTTCTCTTTAAGCGTAGGATCATTGACGATGCCTATGTGCAGGAAAAATATCTATAGATGGACAAGAAAAAACATGCAACTAGTTCCAAGAAAACATTCCAATAAGGAACAACTAAGGAGGGAAAGATGAAGTGGAAAGAAATGGAAATAAGATAGAAACCATTGCACATCATTGAAAGGATGCAATAAACCAATATAATCATTGTAATATTGATGGCTATATTGAAGAAAAGTGTTGGAAACTACATCTAAAGTTGAATATAAAGAACCACAAGAAGGAGGTCAAGAGGAAGAGCATGATAACCATGGATTAAGAGAACCAATTACATATCTCTTATATGTAGATGAATATATTGTATCAACTATATTGTAGAAGGAAGTGAACTTACTAAACCTTCATCCCAAGGAAAAGAAGGATATTAGTAAATTCTTGCATATAATGATCTAGGCTAAGAAGACAAATATGGGTTCTCTATTTAATTTTTTCTCATAGTCCATCCTCACAGAAAAGGATCTAGTGAGTAAGCGAAGATTGTAATATCAAGACAATCCTTTCAGATACAAATAAAAATATGTATATAGATTTTACTACAGTCATTAAAAACTATAATATCAAATTTTTAGTATTCGCAAAATACATTGATTAAGTAGAGGTCGATGTGGTACCACTTTATGTGTGTTGTGTAGTGTTTTGAATACCCTACATGTAAATGATGTAAGTTTTAAACATATTGAGTGAAAAAATGCATACAAATTCTTAAGAAAAATAGAAATAACAATAATGGAAAAAAGCACATTACACAAAGATTTACTATGGAAACCTTAACTAGGAAAAATAGCAAAACATTGAGTTTCACTTCTATATTATTCATTGTATTAACTTGTTTATACATAATACAATATTTTAGGTATTTTACAATGTCTAAATCCCTAATTTATTAACCCAAATTACATTACAACCCTAATATTTTAATCAGGATTAGATTACAATGGGTCAAAAACATATTGGTCAAAAAACATTTCCAAACATGGGATTGTATAAATAGTCCATACTAGAAGCATATCAATTGAAGAAAAAATTGTAATAGTTGTCGGAGAAGGGAGTAACTTGAGAAAGTACCTCAACTTGTGGGTTACCTATCATCATAGTACAATGATTGGACTTGGAGAATGTGTATCAACTTCAATATATTTGAGTAACATCACCTACATGAATCAATACCCTCTACCTATGATCATTGACTTGTTAGATCATATACAACATCCAAAGTACTTCACCAAGTTGGATATCAAATTCGCATACCACCAAGTATGAGTAAAAGAATAAGACACTAAGAAGATAGACTTTAACCTGAGCTAGGTTTATATGAATGGCTGAAAAATTCTTTTTCATTAAACATAATGCATTGGAGGGATGATTTTAGGGGCTAAATTTTTCTCATGGGCTAATTTTCCATGGTTTTACCAAAAGATGTTTCTCTATTCTAAAAATGATTCGCCCAAATTCTATAGGATAAAATTATTTTAACTTAAAAATTGCCAAAAGTTTATACAAACTATATAAAATTATTAGAAATTTGAATATTTTTACAAAAATGTCGCCAAACATTTATAGTTGGCATATGAAGGATTAGTAAGATTCACCAAGGTTTGTACATTTTAAAATAATTTTTTGTCCTTAAAATCACCCCTGATGCACTGGCTACATTTTGCATTTGATGAATGGTGTATTACATCCATTTCTAGATCGATATGTAATATTTTACTTTGACAATATATTAAATTTTCTCTCTACCAATGATGAGCATATCTCACATTTCATGTAAGTGCTAAAGACCCTAAAGAAAAATAAACCACTGGAACACCTTAAGAAATTTGAAGTTTCCCAGCTATCCTTGGTGTACATTGGGTATGTGACTAATAAATAGGAACTCTACATTTATCCTATGAAGATGGTGCCCATCATCAAGTTCCCAACTCCTACCAATGTCACTAAAGTATTGATCTTTGTGAAAGTAGCACAATAAATTTGAAATGTTATAGTATCTATTCTAGTTAAGGTTGCACCACTCCATCCTATAACAATGAGCTATAAGAGTTTCCAGTGGGGAAATAATTAGCATAGGTATTTTGAAGAGTGGCAATAAAATATCATACATGCACTAGTTCTTGCATTGTGCAATTTGTAGAATCCCTTTGCAAAGGATACAATGCAACTATATATGCTATGCTAGTAGACATTATGAAATGAGGTAAGTCATATATTATCATTTTGAAATATATCACACCAGAACCCTAAATCGCCCCACATATGACAAGGATTTGTGTGCTCTAGTACAAGATATTAAGAAATCGATGTTCTCTCTAATAGGAAAGGAAACCATATCTTGATCCATTTCCAGGCCTCTAGAAATCTTCATCAAACAAGACACTACAAGTGGATGGGATTTTTTTAGTAATTTCATATTATCATAAATTATAAGAGGGAAACCACTACTATGTTGGAGGACACTCTTTAAAGGAAACATGTGCCCAAGATCATTGATTTGGTTCGCCTTATCCATATGAATGGTTTGACCCATGATGCATAAACAAATTAATGCATAGAAGACGAGGAATTCAAGGAGGTATTTTAACAACTACAAGGCCATGTTTGTGAAGAAGAAGGTGTTAGAAATGTAATGACCCACTCATTACGACTACAAGCGAAGTAGAAGTGCAATTTTTTTTTTGTTTCTAGGCAATAAGGAGACAGCGAAAAAAAATTAAGCACACATATGATGACTAACATAAGCACGTAGTCTAGGCAACAACAAACTATGACTCCACGCACTGGCATAAGAGAAACTGGGCGAAACGTGCGTATAACAACAAGGAGAAATGACTACCTGCCCGACACAACATGACCATGCCTACAAGCTAAGGGACAACACCCCCATCCCGATACAATGACCTCGAAGACTAGATAAATAGAACCTTGATGGAGCGCAACCAAAAGCATGGAGGTGCTGCAACCCAAGCACCATCAACGAACTTACAAGATCAACAAAACCCACTACGGGAAGTACAGGTCCCATCCAAGTTATCAATCACCTCTTTCCAATAGGGAGCACAATGATCCCGTAGTCAGGAATCATGTCATCCCCGGGAGATTGGTGCGACAATAACCCTGGTGCTACATAACCTAACGGGACCAAGGACTAAAGAAAATCCAGTGTGTTGGGAGGCAAAACAACTGACAAGAAGACTACCCCCACACCCAAGCAACAGATCGACAAGACGCAAGATGACATCATTCGAAGGAAGCAGAAGCTAAGGCATGACTTCACCAACAACCCGATCAATTGTCAAGTCTAAGCTAGTAAAAAATTATAGTCTATTTTAATCATTGATTACAAATCTAACTTAGCAAGTCTAAATTACAAATTTGTCATTAATGTACAATCTAATTTAACCTTGATACAAATCAATTTGAGCAATTCAAAAATACAAATTAGTCATTAATGTTCCATCTAATATAACATCAAATGCAAATCAAATTAAGAAAGTCTAAATTACAATTTGGTCATCAAGGTACCATCTAATTTAACATTAACTGCACATCAAATTAAGCAAGTCTAAATTACAATTTGATCATCAATGTACCATTTAATTTTAACAGTAAATATGAATCAATTTATCAAGTCTAATTAAGTCAACGATAACACTATAAACGATAATTACATTCTAATTTAACAAGTCCGATTTAATTATTACAAAAACTAAACTGACAAGTCTAGTCTAAGTTAATCTAAAGGTTGTCTATTCAAGGGTTGTTAAAGAAGAGACTGTCTATTATAAATGCTAAAAATTTGTCATATAAAAACACCATCCCTTTACACCTGCCAACTAATAAATTTGTTATTAAATGTGCACGCAGTGCATACACTGTACATCAATGTCAATAAATTGACAGTAATTTATAAGCCACCAATGACTATACTCATTTTCTGAGGGTGCTATTTTCCAATCAAATAAAAGGGGTTTTCATTAGTATGAGATCACGGGAAAAAGAAGTTCAAACGTAGTCGGTTGTAAATTCCTGTCTGCCATTAATAAAACTCCACCGTCAATATGTAAAACATAGTTAAGAGTTTACTACTGTTTAAAATGCAGGTAATACAATTAATGAAAATGCATGCAAGTGATAATTAAGTGAAAACACATTCAAATAAGGCATCTCTTGTTATTACCATATTTTTATATTTACCCATGCCATCCATATCTAGTTATTATTTTTACTCATCTCGTCCATATCTAGTTATATATTTTATATTCACGCACTCCATCCAATCCATATAATCATGGATTCCATCCAATCCATATTTATTTGGTCCCATCCATATAAGAGCATTTCACTTTTTGGATTAGTTAACTACGTTTTAAAACGCAGGTACAAGAAACCCTGAAACTGTGAGTTAAGGATGGAATCGTTGCACCATCAAACCTCTGTCAATTCAACAAAATTTATGTCACACAAATTAAAGGGGTCGGCCTATCACTAAGTCATGGTCAAGGGAAGGAAATCGTGATGTTGATATTCACGTTAGCTGGGTTAATTCACATGGATTACATTAAAATTTTGCAGAGAAAGAAACGCTCTCCAGGTGTAAGAAGAGCACAGGGCATAACTTTGGCATTAAAATCGGTTACAAGTAAAGGAAAAAAATCGCCATTAGTTGAAAAAAAAAATGCATTTCTAAAGCTAAAGGGTTAAAGAAAATGCGGTCCAAGCAGAGGGGAAAATCGGCAGGTAAGAAAACAACGAATGTTGTCTTAAAAAGTGTCAAAACTCAATGCATTCCAGTGAAAATTTCGCAGTGGTTCGGATGAAACAAGAGCATGAGCTCAAGGGAAACCTCATTGTGTATGAAGGCACAGCCTTACTGGCATTCAAAAAATAGACTCGGTCAAAATTGAAGGTTTTCAATCAAAAGGACAAACACAAACTAAAATTTTCTTCAAATAAATTAAGGTGCAAAGGTATATAAAAATGCAGAGAATAAGGTCATTAATAAAACAACACAGATTTAAGTTGCGAGAGAGGTATCACAATGCAGGTTTAAGTTAACCAACAATATGTAAAAACACAGAATTAAATTCATCCAATATTATATAAAAACACATATTTAAATGTATCTGACAATATTTTAAAATGCAGAGTTAAATTGATCCAACAACATAAATAAATGCACAATTAAATTTTTGTAGTTGAGGGTGTTGAAATGAAGGAAATACCAAACACAGATTCGAGATTAGGGAGAATGATTAAGACACAGAGGTGATAAAACAAGCAGAGACCCAAGCAAGGTGGAGATCAAGGTGTGGATATAAGAAGGGGTAAATTGTTTGGAAAACACATCCTTCGCTCATCATCCACGTACAAAAAAGAAGGGCATTAGAATATATAGGTCATTGTGTACAGAAGTGATGACCGTCGATTCGACACCTGGCCGATTGCTCAGGCGTGGACTGATGAACTAAGGATGAGGATAGAAGGCTCAACTTTTCACAATAATCAACAAACCAAAGGACAGACACAACATGTAGGGAATCGAAAGCCAAGGGAATCAAACAACAATGAGCTTAAGGCTATGGGGAAATTAAGTTATCAATTAAAATGCTAAGTCAACATATCCTTGCCCAATTAAAAATACATAATTGAAAGTGTGAGGTATAATAAGAATCTACCATGCAGAATCAAGTAAGTGTATAGTATCCCAAGTCATCTGGTCTGAGTTGTTGTCCTAGGCACTCCACGTAGCTCTTGCTTGTCAACTGATGAGACTTTACCAGTACCACTCAACCAACACTAGGGGTAATCTTCTTACCCCTTAGCCCCCCGAGCCGCAAAGGTGCCACACACATTAAAATAGAAAATAGATAGCTCATAGCTCATCTTGCAAGGCTAAGCAACCACTCCTCACCAAGATGGGTATCCCAACTCCCACAGGCTAAGTCAGCCAAGTCTAAAATTCCACAGTGTTATGTTACGCATAACAGAAGAGATCCATCATCCTCCTCCTCCCTCCTTTATATAGGGTTGCTAGGTCATTTACTTTTCCAATTTCCCATTTAATTTATTGTTTAATAATTTAATTAGTAAAAATCCTCCCCGTACATGTGTCACCCATCCCCTTCATTGCACCATAAATTAATTTCATTAATTAATTAATTTCATTAATTAATTAATTTCATTAATTAATTAATTTCATTAATTAATTAATTACTCTTATTTCCCTCACCCACCTAAAACCATTCCTAGAATCACTCCTAGGTGTGTCCATATTCCGTTACATGTTTTAATGACTTACCCCCTTACTAATTTACTAGTTGAGTTTAATTTAGAAAGTTCTTAAATTCTAGATACCTTACTAAGTTAGTCTTTTTGCTATTTCCTTGTGTTTCCCTTTCTTTTTATGTTTCCCGCTTTTTCCTAGTTTCCTAATTCTTTTAAATTTCCCTCCTTCCCTTTTCATTTAAAACTCAAATTGGCATGTGTAGAAAATTACCTTTTTCCCCTTTTCCTTTTTAATTAATAAATTTTGAATTAGCATATGTAACAAAACAATTATTTCCCTTTTTCCCCCCTTTTTATATTATATCCCCTAAAGTGTTTTTATAAATTAATTGAATTGCTTACCTCTTTCTCGTCACATGATTAATGATGATTATTGTTATTATTTATTTATTTTTATTTTTATATAAATATATATTTTTTATTTTTATCACAAGTATCACTTAGACCTAGACTTTAATTTCCTAGGTTGGGTGACATTTTATTAGGGAAATTGTTTTAAATCTTTCTCATCACATTATTTGTTCTAAGGCCATCTGGTTTATTCATTTATTATTTAACAACACGACGTTCCCTTCAGGATGCCCTAGGTGCTCCAAGGGTGCCACTCGCCTCATTTAGTTTCCTTGCGCGACATTCCCTTCAGGACGCACTCTGTGCTCCAAGGGTGCCACTCACCTCTTTCCATTTTTCTTGTGCGATGTGCCCTTAAGGACACACTCTATGCTCCAAGGGTTCCACTTGCCTCTTGACTGACTTGGTAGACATCAAAACCCCTAAAGTCAATACTCCGCCAGGTGATCTTTTGGGAGACTAAGGGCCTCTAAGGAATAGGTCCATTTCCTTATTGTGTGCCCCTTAGAATCATCGTGAGCGGTTTTCGTAGTCGGCCCTCACGACATCGTGAGTCTTCTTGAACTAGGTAATTGTTAACCTACATTTTGAGCCACAATGACAGTTTTAGTAAGCTACGATAGGGCTGTTGTCTGCACCTCTCCTTCAACATCTCATCTAGTCGTGTGTGACCCCTCTACTCCACATGTGAGTCTAGTTGGCAAGCTATCGTCAGCCTGCATCATCAATGAATCATGTCAGAATAATATCCATAATCATATCGTCTAATCATATGCACAAATGTCATATATACAACAATCAAACCCTAATAGTCCACTCCCTGACTCGGTCCAGAGTCCAACGGGTTTCATCGATGCCTATGCATCTTGGAGGTCCAAAATCCTACACACTTAGGAAAACCAAGTCAATATCACCTGTCTATGTCAATACATTAAAATAACATGTCATCAATTCATAACGCCTCATAATCATAATCAAACTCCCAAAAGTATGATAATCGGGATCACTTGCAAGCAAGTGTCCTCAAAGAATAACTTCGTTCAGTGCGCGCAAGAGCGAGATGTTACAAGAAAGGTTGGTTACCATTTCTTGGATGGGTTGATTTATAGGTAAATTTGGTGGTGGGGAAATAATGTCGGACTTACATAGGTAATTGTTTTTTTCCATTATGCAAGAAGATGTAGCTCAGTTTATTAAATAATGTATAACTTGTTTTACCAACAAACCTAGTAATAGGAAGCATGTCTTAAAACATCTTTTACCTCTACCTACTAGATAATGAGGGAGAATGTCCATGGACTTTGTGGATGGATTTTGAATAACAAGTTGGGGGAATCTATCAATTTGTCGTAGTGAACATGTTTAAATAGGTGTGGATTCACATTCCTTGTAGAAGGTCCATTACGGGATAAGATGCATAAACCATGTTTGTTGAAAGGGATTTGGTGCACATAGTAGGTTATACAAAAGAGACCCATCTCAAACAAAGAAATTGGATTTCCACAGTGCCTTTTGGACTAAACTTTTGGAGAATATGGAGCAAGTAGGTGATAATACATGTACACTCAATCTATATACTTGAATGCACATTTACTAAACAATGAATGTGGAAAATATGAAACTCTACGAGCCTTCAATTATAGATCAAGAAAATAAGGGGAAATTCTTACCTAACATAGATGGCATGGAACTAAAAGAACAATAAAAGTTAGCATATGATATAATTTTATAGAATAATTCTAGAACACTATATGAAGGTAGAAAACATAATGATAGCTTGAGTTAGAAAGACAACTTCTAGGAAAGGCCAAACGATAATCGAACGATAAGGTAGCTATGAAACATTTCCTTATCTCCTTCAATAAAAACAGTTTAGGGAGAAAACACTTCCCTAAATAGGGATGTATGATTTGAAATACACCACTCTATAATGTTTCATCTATTTTGGTACTTTTTGAGTAGAAAATTTGGACCCATGGACTTGTACGTCCCATTTTGGCAGTACGTCTTATTTTAGTGATTTGTGATCTTGAAATTTCTAGAGCTCATTTTAGGTATTAAATGGAATATTCTCGAAAAAACTTCTACGAAAATAATTATAAACCCTCCAAGTATATTCTACACATAAACAAATTTCCAATGGTGCAAATATCACCTCAATCATACGTCGTATGAGGAATTTATTTCTCCTATAATTTCACCAATGATTTGAGCACCATAGTTAGTTGATACCATGTCAACTCCCGTTACTCAGACATGTCGAACTAATCATGTCTTGACTCTCAAGAAGATTCTAAAGGGTCCAAAACCCTAACATTTATCAAGACTTGAATCATACAAAAACCATCACACCAACCCTATAAGGCTATCAAGACATGTTAAATACTAGGTCACTAGGAAAGGAAACAATTTTGTTCATGTTTTGTAATGATTTGTTATTCCATAGTTAAGTAGAGAAAAGGAGTGGGGCATTGTGAGAATAATAGAGGAAGTAGCAATTCAATCCACAATATTTATTACAACTCCATATTTAGTCCATATTTCTTTTCAATTTCATTTGATAACTTAAAGGAAAGGAGAAAGGCATAGTCCTCACCATGTAGTTACATTCTTCCCATATTGGGGCTCCGAGGGTGCATTTTGCATTCATTGTCTTGATCGTGTGGTAGTTATTGTTTTAGATTTTTTTATAATATTTTGAAATTATTTCAATAATTTGAATGTTATTTTTTTTAATATTAAATTATACTAATAAGTAAATACTACATAATAGAKATCTATAGAAACTAGTAAGCTCTATTGTGATGAATTGTTYGAGTGGAATATCCACAACAATTTACATATCATAACCAAATGGTGAAAAAAATTAKAATGTACATTGGAATACATAGGACCTAGAATGGTGGTATCTTAACTATGAGAAGAGATGTGGTAGWTAGCTCATTTGCATAAATTCATTAACAAGAAGGAAGAAACTCATTTTTATTACAATATGGTCTTAAAAGCACTAGAACAAAAAACCCTAATTCTAGGAGTTGAAGTGTAAAATGAAAAGGTGAGCATCAACATGTTTCCTTGGAATTTTACCTTCCCTAGGGCATAAATTTCACATACAAACTCTAGTTCCTTAATAAAATTCTTTGTATGAAATATATTTACAATCCCTATGCTTGTAAATTTATTTCAAATATTATTCACATTGTTTTAAGCCCCTAGAAATGATGACAAGGGCCTAAAAATTGTTCTAGTAGTTTAAAATAAAATAAATATTCCAAATAGTGAGCACTTATGAGATGGTGGAATATTTGAATGGACACCTAGGCTAGTTGTGTGAGAAAAAATATGTTGGGATGAAGTTGTTTCTTTGAAACATATTTGAGACAAATTAAATAAGGTTGTGGTGTGGAAAATGACTCCAAAGGTATTAAAATATTCATTGTGGGTGTTTTGTCTATGGTGAGGCATTATTGTGTTATGGATAATGCACAATAGCTATGTTGGTTTTCCCTTCAAGTATCATGAATGAACACAAATTCTCATGGGATTTTGGAGCATGCATGTGGTTATCTACAAAGCATAGACTTGTGTTCATGGAGTTTTACATTTTGTAACATGTACCAATTTCATAAATGATTTCAATTACAATACTCGTGAAATGTATCTTAAATATTTTAGATAGTGAGACATCTAACTTCTTGTTTTTTGTTGTTGTTCAATATCAAACAAAGATTTAAGAGTTTGTGTAATATTATCAAACACATCATCTTAATATTTATCTATCAATTATAGCATTTCTATATATTTTCTTGGTTTCAAGAGATTCACTTTTAGTTGAATCATAAGTAAGAATGATTAAAGTAAAATCGATTGGCCTTTTCAAATATTCATCTCAATGGACTTCTTTCACAGACCTCTCCTATAGATGATGAAATCTCTTAACGATGAATGTTTTTTCTCTTGGATATGTATAGGTATGGGAATTATAGTAAGGGATTATACCATTATGCTCCATCCTTATAGAAACCTATTCTTTGTTTTTTAAAAGGTGGTGAGGTAGGTTGCGTCCATTCCCACAAATTAAAAGTGCATTTTTATAGAGTTTTTGTTAAATAAAGTTTTGAATTGGTTCATAATTTGTATCAAGTAGGAGTTACAAATAATTGTGTACTATTTTTATGATTAGATTCGAGAACGTAGTTATAACTAATGTATAGCTAGTTATAGAGCTAAGTACATGGTATGATGTTAATATCATTCCAAACTCATTAGCTTTTACAACAATGATTGTAGAGGTCTATGTGGGTGAATAGACAAATGATTGTAGAGGTCTATGTGGGTGAATAGACAAGACAACTGTTTGACCCTATGGTTGTATCATCTTCGATAGTATGGAAATCCATTAATCAAAAAGAACAAACTTTTCTAATTAAACATCGATATATTAACATGATTGCCTCCTTAGCATCTTCTTCGACTCTAATACCAACCGTACAAACAATTTTAATATCATACCTTGAAAAAAAAATTTGTAAAATTTTCTGGGTTAATATTATCTTATAAAATTCATTCTTTATTGTAAAAAGTATTATCTATATGTTTTTTTTTTTTTCATATCGACGCTACAATGTCACTATCGATAGACTTACAACCCTAATACAACAATGGGAGTGGGTAAGACTGACACTTACAGCCCTACAACTTCCTTGGCATTACGTAAGAGTGACAATTAAAGATGTTCTTTCGAAAATGATCCGGCCAAGAGTAAATCGATTGCTCTGATGTTTTTAGCAAAACAGTGGCTTGGTATAGAACTTTGGGGCCGGCTATGGCTGGTAGATGATGTGATGATAGTGGAACAGTGGACCCAGTTGATTTAGAAGAAAGGCAGGCCACACGAAGCCGCCACCTTGCAGAGATGCCGTGATGTTTAATCTTTCTTTGTATTATTTCAAAGAATGCTCAAATAGTAAAGTGATTCGCTTCGATTCGCTTCCACCCGAAGTATCAATGTACTTTGTCGCTTTTCTGAAAACCTACACGTGATTTACACCAGAAGAGAATGCAATCGTCTTTAGTTCCTTCCGAGGCGTGGGTTTCGTCGCAATTGAAGAAGAACATGGCCGAGTTAATGAAGAATAGATCCATGTCGGAGAGGAAGGGATCGTTCAGCAACCCTTCTTCTACCGAATTGAAACTTGGGATGGGTTTGGTCTTAAGTACCAAATTAAAACTCGGGACGGCGTTTGAAGAGCAATGTGACGAAGAAACGGGTTTACCGTCTTGGATTACGAGTGTTAATGGAGGTGCTAAGCGCGCAGTTGCAGATTGCATTTCTCGGTTGGGTTTCTCTACTCTTGGGAACTGTTCTAATTCCATTAACTTATTCCCCGACAAGWTCMTCGTCAGTTAATAATCAGGATGGTTGTTCTGGGTTTCTGACGAGTTTTAGGTGTGGAATTGTAATGTGTGGAAAAATTAGTTGTGTTTCAGTTACTTCTTGCGCTCATATAAGTGTCTG
>JZKD02S0274979.1:253612-271871 GCA_000966675.3 Picea glauca | reverse complement strand
ATGCAAATGATTTTGAAAAGAGAAAAAATATTTGATGTAATTGATAACACCATTTTGAAGATAGTTAATTTTATTAATAATTTTTTTTAATTTAGGAATGATAAAAGAAAAGGGGTCCAACAATGTCTACAATAAGAATGAAATGGTTAATTAGAAAACTAAAAAATATATATGAAACTATCTCGTCAAATAACATGAAAGAAAAATTAGCTCAGAGGTATTGCACCTTCTTATGAGTGATCATGTCTTCTCACTCAAATATTTAGGTTAATTAGAAAATTAACAAAAATATATGAAACTATCTCATTAAATAACATGAAAGAAAAATTAGCTAAGAGGTAGTGCACTTATATTTATTTTCCCATATATTTATGTTAATTAGAAAACTAACAAAAATATATGAAACTATCTCATTAAATAATATGAAAGAAAAATTAGCTAAGAGGTAGTGCACTTATATTTATTTTCCCAATTAATTGATTAAGAGGTTAAACATAAAATCACTAAATCATTTGAAATTGTTATTTTTTAAAGTCATTGTCAACATTATTCTACTTTGAAGAAAACACTATTTAGAAAAAATAGATTGTCAACATTATTTTCTACTTTGAAGAAAATACTATTTCGAAAAAATAGACTTTTAAATGGTTATTGATAAGTTAATAAAATGTGAAGGTCGGCAGAGGCGGCTGGATGGTAAAGTCATTCTTGCAATTGGATAGTAAAGTCATTCTTGCAACGAAGGTCAGGTCTTGTACTCAAACCTGAGCAAGAACATGGTCTAGTCGGAACAAAGCTTAACTAGGCCAAGCCCACATACCTTTTGCGCAAAGGGGTTGGATCCAATCATGGAAAGAGAAGAATTTTCACCATTGGGAAAGGTTCAATTCATGTGAGGGCCTAACTTGGAGCCATGGGGGAACCTTGAGGTAGTGGTCAAATGTGTGGTTTCACCTAGAGATATTATATTAAATAATATTGTGACCCATGCACACATAAGTGGATCAAAGCCCACCCCCATGTCCTCCAAATTTTATGTCCCCAGGGTGTAGGACAGTCGGTAACAAAGTGTGGTGTTAAGGCACTTTGTGATGTTAAAGTCACTGGTTCAAAACCTGCGACAGGGGCTTAGATGCCCCTGAGTCGTGGTTTCTTAGCCACAGGTTAGTGCTGTGAAGAGACAAAATGTAAAATAATCTCAAAAAAAATTGGAAAGAGACCACATAAATATTTTAAAGATAAATGACACAATTAGTATTATGCTACATATCAATTTAAGAAGGATTGTTAATATTTTATAGTTGTTTAATCTCATTTTGTTATCTTTAGCAAACATCAAGAACATGTTCTTAATATCAAGATTAAAAATTCCAATATTCTAAATAAAAAATATGTGACTAAATATTGGAGGAAGTGTTAAGTTGGAAGGGTTTTTCGATGTGCTTAATTTGTTATGAGATTTAATTTCGCTGAAAATGACACAATTATTAAATAAAATAAGGGTTTGCAATGCATTGGAGAGTTGCAAACCCATATTGAAGATGGAGGAAGTGTTCAGTGGGAAGGCATTTTCCATGTGTTATGAGATTTAATTTTGCTGAAAAATGACATAATTGGACTTGAAGTTTAAGTTTGATTGATAAAATTTCATTCTAAATAAGTGTTTCATGGCAGCCTAGTCCCTGCCAAGTTGGAATGGGAATAAATGCGACCGAGTACAGACATGTGGGTAGCAAGTTGAAGTACATGTGGCATCCATGCATAATTTAGTATTCCCGAATTAGTTTAATTTGAAATTTATCAAAAAGTATTAATGTTTGGTACATCAACAAAGGTTCCTAGCATCTAAGTTTGATAGTACAGGAAAGATTTAAAAGGATCCTGGACAAACAATATTTAGTGTACAATAATAATAAGGTTCCTAGTAAGAACATTTATTACAAGAACATTTGAAAGGTTCATGAACAAAAAAAATGTAGCATGCAATACAATAGTAATAACGCCTGTTACATAGGTTCATGGACAAAAACAAAAAAAAAATATCATAGAGTAGTAGGTTCGTGAAAACAATAGAGTAGTAACAACGCTCTGCAACAAAGGCATTACCGAATTAGTTTTCTTTGAAAGTAGTAATGTCTGTTATATCAATAAAGGTTCCCAGACAAAAAAAAATAGCATACAATAGGACACAAAAAATGTAGCATTCTCAAATTAGTTTTCGTTGGAACAAACAACAAATGTTCATGGACATCCAAAATTTCGCATAAAATAAAGGCATTCTAAATCAGTTTTCTTTGAAATTTATCAAAAATTAATAATGTCTCTTACATATTTCTAGAAATTTAAATGCGTTTGTCATATAGACTGGGATTGGGGTCCCGCAGACCATAAAAAGAAATAAGTACAATAATTAGGAATGTTGAAAGAAGAAGTGCGCGACGGTAGAGAGGAAGACCTTAAAAGAAGAAATTGGAAGTTATGAGTCTTTGGTTATAGTTCTCTATTTAAAGAGGTAATAGTTGGATTGATAAAGAAAAGAATATGACATTATAGACTTAAACTAGATTGATAAATAAAAAAAGATGCCAGTATAGTCTTACTATGAAGCCGATGCATTTTTTTTGTTGTCGTCGATGGTCAGTGGAGTCCTGTCGACCAGTTGTTTCCCTTCCTAGATGAGGTTGTCCATTCTCTATTGGACCATTATTCAATGTAGCTTCTCATGGGGGATATGTTGATTTCATCCCATATTTCTATGTCGTAAAGGTCGTTTTCTAATTTCCTTAGATCCATTGAAATACTATGCAGACTCTGTTCAATTTCTTCATTATGTGCTGCATAGTCCAGTACCCAGCACTCAAGCTCATCTTCACGATGTTTAACTATGTCGTAAAACTTTTCGAAAGACAACCCCTTTAAAATATCAAGTTGTTTATGGAAGGATTCTTTGGTGATTGACAAGGATTTGAGAATTAAGTTTAGGTCTTGAACCTCGTTGGTACTTCCGGCTAAGTCTATTTGGATCAAGCTTGTGAAGAAATCTTCCTTTTCTAATATGGTTTGTTTACATGATTCGACCATGTGCTTCAGGTCCTTAACTTTTTCCAGTATGCTTTTACTTTTTTGGTCCACTTTGGGGAGGGGAGTTTCTCTTATCTTATTTTCAGTTCTGATGTGTTGACGACATAGTTGGAAAAATGGTTAGCAACTCTTCACAGAAACGTTGATCATTTTTTAAATTCGCCTACAAATGTTCGAGTAAATCATTTGCCTTCTTTCCGAAGGAAACTAAATTTTGCAATGTTTCCCAGGCTTCAGTAACTAGCTACATTATTTTGTTGATGTTATTCTCTAAAAGGGATCTAGAGAATGCAAGGAGGGTAGAGGATACTTTCATCTTGGCTGCAGTTCTAGCATGCACATTTTTTGCTAAAGGACTGGCAAATTCTAGGGTTGCAATGAAAGCCTGCTCAAATTCGTTGAGGCGTTCTTTCACTTTGGTATTTTCCACTTCAATTCCTCCAATGGAATCATGAAGAGAATCACTGGTTACTTGGTGAAATAGGGAAATTTGGGACGATCGCATTTTCCTAAAGTTAATCTTTGTGCGATATTTGCCTTTCTTGTTTGTTACATCTCTCTTTTCAATGACCATACTTTTAGATTGGCTGTAAAAAACAATGCTTTGGAATACAAAGGATTCATCTTCGTAAAAAAATTATGTCTCATCTATTTCCACTGTGGACAACCCAATTTTGAGCATGTGCTTAGTTTCGATTTCAAGTTGCACCTGTTCACTTTTAATTTTGGGTTCGTTCGCATGCCCTGCATTGTTTTTTCTCTTCTTTGTCAGTAGAATTTTGTGAGAACTATCAATTTTCATGCTAGGAGGGTTCTTATCTCCTCCTTTATTTGAATATTTGTGGGTTTCTTTCTTACTGGGGTGGGCCATTGAATCGATGCTCCATGATGTCATTCTCTTAAGAGTGTTGGTGGGGGACTGGGCACTCTTCTCACTAGATACTTTCCCCTGTTGTCTATAGAATTCAGTCACACTTTGCAATGTCTCTGCATCACAATTGCCAGAAGCAACATTGTTGTCGTCACTGTCCTTGTCTTCGATCAAGTGTCTATGGATAAAAGAGTTGTTAAATCCAACTGCTAGTAAATGTTCTCGAAAAATCTCATTAGGGTCGAACCCTTTTATCCTTTCAGCATACATTAGGTTCAATTTCTTGAAATGGCAAGAAAATTTGTTAATCTTGTTGACGGTTCTGCACACGAAGTCTCCGACTTTCCAGGGCAGAGGAATGAACTATTTTTTTTTCTTGTCATGGAAAAAATGCAACTAGTGGTTGTATTGCCTTTCTATTTTTGCAACAAACATCTTATCTGTGATGTCGCATGGAAGGAAATAAGGATTTTCCTTAGATCCAAAGACCATGAGTACACTGTGATTTTTCTTTTGTTCAAGTGTGCCCTTCCTGTTCAAAAACTTGGTTTCTTGGCCAAACATTCGAGGAGAATCCTTCCCTAACAACAAATCTTTGAAAACTGAGACAAAGCCATTAAAAACTTTATAAAAACAATGGGATGCCTTGTGCCTCCAGAGGGCCTGGTACCAGAATGTTACTGGGTAGAATCCACAATTTATTTTATTGGAAAGAGAAAGTTTTGGAAACAGACAACAATTCACTATTGCGAAAATCGAGTAGGATGACATATAAAATTTATTCGAGTCTTTGAATCGTGACAACTGAGAATAGATTTCAATGGAAATTAGCTCCCCCCAATCGAAAATGAATTGTTCCTTGACTGTGAAGTACAAAATATAAATAATTATATGGGAAATGCTTGTCGTGGATGCCTATCTCGTTATTCTTGTAAAAAACCAAGCAATTTCCCAGAATGGATTTCTAAAGGAACTTACCTGCAACTTTGTGATATCTCGAGGAACTATTGTCGGGTCTTCGAGGAACTCGGCTAAGATGTCCAACCCATTATCATGTTTTTATAGGACCTACTTGCAGTCTTGTCCTATGAACATTAATGTTGTCTACAAAAATTTTAACATCTTGTGAAAGACCTGAGGTGACAAAGAAATAGGAGAATGGTCACACAGTGGAATAATTATTTGGCTTGGAATATATTTTTTGGCACACCAAGAGAGCACCTCCTTACAGTCAAAAACCTCAGGGACACAACCTGAACGAGTGATTCCAGAGGTCCAAATCACTTCGTTATGGGAGGAATGGAATGAACAGTAAAAGCATGCCCTGGACCACTAGATCTTCTGGTCCTTATGTCCAAAGATATCTATTGTATCTCCACAAAATTGTTGTCGACCTACTGCCCTAAGTCTACAAGAACGTTTGTTTGATCTAGATGATGAATGAAATGAAAAGTTGGAAGGGATAATATAAACTTTCCCAAATCTTGGTCCAATGCATGTGAATCAGAGATCTCCTCGAGACTTTCATTCATTAATGACAATTTGGATAGTTGTTTCATGATGCATTGTTATCATTAAACACTAGTAATTTCATACATAGAAATGATAACATGGTAGATACGACAATGAGCGATTAATAATTGTATATTTCTTGAGTGGGCCAACATGACAACGCGTGTTCGAGATGAAAAATCAGAAGGGACAAAATAACTCTCCACAGATCTTGGTTTAATGCGTAATAATGGGAGATATCCTCGAGCGTTTCTCTCATTAATGACAATGTTTATGGTTCCTGGATGATCAGTTGTTACCATGAAAGGTTTCTAATTGCATACTAAGAAAGTACAGAGGTCGTGGGTATGGGAAAAAGTATCTTCAAAATAGGGTTACAAGGTACAACCGTTGGAGGTGAGGGCGCGAGGGTCAAATTGTATGTCTCATAAGTTTTTTAGTGCAATACGTGTAACACCAAAGAGGGTATGGTAGGACAGTCTAGAGGGAAATTTCTATATCACTAGTAAGAGAATAACTAATGTATATCAAGAAGGACAGGAATTTAGTGGGGATGGAAGGTATAAACAGATACTTTGAAACATTTGTGAGCCGTCATAGAGTATATTGCGGTGAGTTTTTGGTGGAATTGCGGATGACATAAGTTTTGAGTGCACGATGTATAGCATGGAACAAGAAGTAGTAGAGTTGGAAAGCGTCAACGCAACAACCATGGACATAAAATTGGCTAAGTATGGAAAGGAACAACGGTTAGTCAAATTCATCATGTGAGGATATAGATGGAGATGAAGATATCTCAGCCCGCCAACGTTGGAACCCACGATCATAAAAAAGAGAATAAGTATATAACTACAAAGTGATAATAAATGGGAAGAAGAAAAGGTAAAAAGGTCTAAGGAGTCTGTGGTGGAAATGTAAATCACGAAAAATTTGAGTGCAATATGTATATCATGGAACAAGAAGCAATAGAGTTCAAAAGTGCCAACCTGGTAAGCGTGGACATAAAATTACCTAAGTATGGAATGGAACAACAGCTGGTCAGATTCGTCATGTGAGGATATATATGGAGATGAAGATATGTCAACCCACCAATGATAGAACCCAACATCATAGAAAAGAGACTAAGTATATAACCACAAAGTGATAATACATGGGAATAAGAAAAGGGAAAAAGGTATTAAGGAGTCCGCGGTGGAATTGTAATTCATGGAAATTTTGAGTGAAATATGTATATCATGGAACAAGAAGCAGAAGAGTTCGAATGCACCAACCTGAAACAGTGACTAAGAATTGGAGATTTTGTGAATCCTTCAGCACGAGGATCAAAAATAGGCTGACAAGGTCTCCCCAGAAGACGTTGGGTTCCGATAGTCAAATTGTGTCCTTCAGAACATTTCAATGCATAATCTGTAACACAGAAGAGGGGACGATGTCAGAACCTAGTAGTCAATTTGTGTATTATGGAGGGGAGGGTGCAAACTATTTCATATTAGTGTCTGCAATTTTCACTAGTAGGAGCATACCCAATGTATATTAGGAAGGACAAGAAGTTAGTGGGGATGGAAGGCAGTGACAGATACTTTGAAACATTTGTGAACCATGGTAGCTTGAATCTTGCGAGTTCGAGGAGGCGAAATGGAATTGTAGATCATGAAAGTTTTGAGTGAAAGATGTACATCATGAAACAAGAAGCAACAGAGTTCGAAACCTCCAACCCGGCAACCGCAACCATATAATTGGCTAAGTATGGAAAGGAACAACGATTGGTCGGATTCATCATGCGATTATATATATGGAGATAAAGATATGTTATCCCACCAACATTTGAACCCGCAAACATAAAAAGGATCCTAAGTATATAACCAGAAAGCCATAATACATGGGAAGAAGAAAAGGGAAAAAGGATTAAGGAGTCTGCGGTGGAATTGTAGATTGCGAAAATTTTGAGTACAAGATGTGAACCCGGTAGTCAATTTGTATATTGTGGAGGGTCGGATGCCAATTGTTTCGTACCATTGTGTTAAGTTCTCACTAGTAAGAGCACAACCAATGTATATTAGGAACGACAAGAAGTTACTGGGGATGGAAGGCAGGGACAGATACTTTGAAACGTTTCTGCACCATGGTAGAATGAATCTTGCAAGCTCAAGGAATCTGTGGTGGATTTGTAGATGACGAAAGTTTTGAGTTCAAGATGTGTAATACAAAACAAGAAGAAGGAGAGTTCAAAAGAACCAACCCAACAAGTGCAGCCATAAAATTGGCTAAGTATGAAAATGAACAATGGTCGATCGGATTCGTCATGTGAGGATATAGATGGAAATGAAGATATGCCATCTCAACAAAGCTGGTAACCGTCATCATAGAAAGGAGACTAAGTATATAACTAGAAGGCGATAACACATGGAAAGAAGAAAAGGGAAAAATGTCTAAGTGTGCGGTGGAATTGTAGAGAACGAAAATTTCGAGTGCAAGATGTATATTATGGAAGAATAACTAGAAGAATTCAAAAGGGCCAACTCGAAACAATATCCAAGAATTGGACATTTCGTGAACCTAACAACAAGAGGATCCAAAATAGGCTAACAAGGTCTCTCCAGAAGTTGAGAGGCCCCGACGTTCAAATTGTATCAATCGAAAAATTTGAATGCATAATTTGTGACACGGAAGAGCGGATGATGTCAGAATTCGGTAGTCAATTTCTATATTGTGGAGGGTGTGATGCCAACTGTTTCATACCAGTGTGTCTAGTTGTCACTAGTAAGAGATAATTTAGTATTAAAAATAAGTGCAATGTTGAGCCAACCAGCCCATAGGTCCACTTGTCAATTTGTATATCACGGAATTCTGGGTTTTATTTGTAGGGCACAAAACAATGGAGTCCCAATTTTTAGCATGCCTGCCCGAGAACCCGCGATCCAAAAAGTGTCTACGTATGGAATGCATAGTCCATAAATGCTATATAAAATCTCATGTCATGATCCAGGTGGATATCGGTGGCCACCCACCTTTTCCAACTGGCTCAAAACAATTATTTAACAATTTTGGCAATTTACTATTTTTAGAAGTTTTAACTTCTAACGCCATTTTGAGGGCCTGAATGAAGGTTTTTCGAGATAGAGATTCTCAATGATAACCAATGCCATTATTGAGCCCCCAAAATGAATCTCCTCAATGATACCTTTCCAACGGGAAATCATACACCTAAAATGAAGATCGTATGCAAAAGTTATGACCTCAAGAAGTTGATGTACTAACTTACCGAGACGACGCCCACATGAATTTTGGCGCTTCATCTCCTAGGGTTAGGATTTTGGATGTCTATGGTTTTCGGAATTCCTATTTATTGTAAAAATTCCTTTAGATCCTCATTGTAATCATCTTCTTGTGAATGAGAACAACTGTCACATCTCTTCTCAGAGATAAGCTGCCACCATTCCAGCAAGCTTGTTTCTGTTGTATTTTACATTTTCAACTTATTTCCTTATTGAATAGAAAACCAATTTTACTGTATTTATGTTATTTTTTGTTAAGAACCTATTAATAATCTGTAGTCATTGATTTCTACTCATAAAATCCAGATCAGTGATATTAGAGCAGTCTGCTCCTTGTCATCTTAATGCATGTCCCCAACAAGGTTAGACTACAAAGAGTTGGGTCTTGAGCTTGTTTCTCTTGAGAGAAAAATATCTCGCACACCCAAGCGACCTCTCATGGTAGGAGAAAATAAATATGACAGGACATGATATCCTTTCAAACTATTGATTGAGGAATCCCTCATGCAGCAAAGGAACGAGATGATGGAGAGTTTCGCACAAATCCTTCGGCGGCTACCAACAGGTGATGCATCTTCTTCGAGTTGAGGCACCACCTCCTTTAAAGTAAAAATTAAACTTCGATATTCCTATATATGAAGGTCATATAAACAGAGATGTTGTAGATAAGTGGTTGAATCTACTAGAAGGGTATTTTTCTGTCCATAACTTTTCGAATAGAGAAAAGATTACTTTTGCACTCCTCAAAGTCGTTCTCCATGCAAAGATTGGTGGGAAACTTTCTGTGAGAAAAAGGAAACAAAGGAACCCTCATTATTTACATTCAATACCACTTGGGAATCCTTCAAGGATTCTATTAAGGAACAATACTACCCAGTCAGAAGTTATGATGACTCGTATACCAAATGGACCACACTGCGACAAGAAAGAGACCAAGTAGTGCCGGATTTCACAAATATCTTTCATACCTTGCGCACCAAGATGGGTATAAAATATTTGGAGTGAAATTCGGTGCTCAAGTATCGCGGCGTTCTGCATAAATACATCCAGCCCGAGATGGAATTTTTTGACATCTCATCCTTGGGCACAACCTACCGATATGCTGTCAAAATCTAGGAGAAGCTCAAAAGCCAAGAAAGGGCAGCCCCAACCCATAGAAAAACGAATAGAGAAAATATGGAAAGTATCAGGACAACCAGTCCAAGACGCAATAAAAGAAGGACACCAGAAAGACAAAGAAAGATACTGGGAAGTGGTGCAACTTTCATAAGAGCCCTTGGCATAACACTGTTGACTGTCTCTCGAAGTAGTCATTGGTGGCTGAAGTGAAAGCCTCTGAATCAGATGCGGGTTTAGAATTTGAGCCAGAACCATAAATGGGTAGAAGGATCATTGACGTGCAATCTAGTTCCATCGTTGCTACCACCAAACTCTAGCCTAGTGAACGAGATGAGCAAGAAGAAGGAGAACACCTCTTCCATTCACAGATGTGGATAAAAGGCACCCCGCTACACTTCATCATAGATAGAGGTATCCAAAAGAACCTCATCTCAGCAGAGGTCATCAAGAGGTTGGCCCTACTGACAACACCACACCCACAACCATACAGCATTGGATGGCACCACCAAGAAAGCGATCTCCACGTCAGCCAATAGTGTTGACTGTCGTATGATATCAATCCCTTCAAAGATGAGGTATTGTGTGATGTTGCTCCTCTTGAAGTTTGTGATGTTCTTTTGGGCCATCCTTATTTATGGAAATGTCATGTTGTGTATGATTCTAGGCCTCGTAGTGTTATTATTACTTTGAACAGGAAATTGTACAGGATATCCAAGGTAGTCCCACCTAGTGTTATTTCCTTGATCTCTACTAAGCAATCTAGGAAGGTCATCTCTTATATGAGGAAGTTTGTATTCTTTGTGATTCACTCTTAGAATAAGTGAAAGATCATAGCCACATCTAGGGTCTCTATGGTCGACCTATATACATAGCAGAAGCAAGTAGATTAGGTCATGGAAGAATACTCAGATATATTCTCCTCACCTACCAGGGTACCTCTGCACTTCCATGTCAAGCACCCCATCGATCAGACCTCTGACGCATCACTTCCCAATGGGACAATTTATCGCCACTCTCTGTTAGAGAATGAGGAGATCAAATGAAAGATCCAAGAACTGCTCCACAAGGGGCACATCCTCCCCAGCTCATCACCTTGTGGGAGCCCAATTGTGCTGGTATAAAAGAAAGATGGAACCTGATGACTATGCATTGATTACTGAGCTCTGATTAAAATCATAGTTAGAAACCGGTACCTGATTCCCTGAATCGATGACCTCTTGGATCAACTCACAAGGGAAAAATACTTCAGTAAGATTGATCTGAAGTCTGGCTACCACCAGGTCCTGATATAATAGATAGATGTATGGAAAAATACATTCAAGTCAAAGGAAGGCCTTTTTGAATGGTTGGGCATGCCCTTTGGTTTGACAAATTCTCCAGCCACTTTCATGAGGATGATGGATGATGTCTTGCGAGAATTCACCAATAATTTTGTAGTGGTGTATCTGGATGACATTCTCATTTACAAGAACACTTGGGCCGAACACTTGCATCATATTCAGTAGGTTCTACACACCCTGTGACAACACAAGCTATATGCCAACTTGGAAAAATGATCCATCGGCATGGACATGGTCCATTACCTGGGCTACATAATTGATCAGCATGGCATACATGTGGATCCAGCCAAGATCTAAGTCATTTGTGACTGGCCAGCCCCAACCACACTCATTGCGCTTCGGAGCTTCTTGGGCCTTTCCAATTTCTACTGTAGGTTCATGTTTGGATTCTCCCATATTGCATGGGCCCTCGGCCAAATAACTAGGGGTTGTGGTAAGGAGAAATTTGCATGGGACTGGTCCCAACAACAAGTGTTCGATGATTTGAAGCAGTGCTTGTACTCAGCACTAGTACTTTCACTACCAAAACTGCAACATCCCTTTGAGATCGAGACTGATGCTTCAGACTATGCAGTGGGCATCGTTCTCACTCAGCACAGCCACCCCATGGCCTATCATAGTGAGACATTGTGAGATGTTGTTTGTAAGTACCCTACTTACAATAAAGAAATGTACTCCATTGTGAAATCCTGCTGCTAGTGGAGACATTACATTCTTGGGAAGGAGATAGACATCCACACTAATCATAAGCCACTGCAATTCATGCATACACAAGGAAAATTGCAGATTGGTCACCATCAAAAGTGGTCCACATACTTGCAGCAATTCCACATCAACATCAAGTATAAAATAGGAAGCACCAATTCCATCGTTGATTTCCTCAGTAGATCGCCAATCACGACACTCACTATGGTGCTAGACTCCTACAACCATGAGACCTCCAGATGCCCCCAACTCTATGAGACAGGCCCAGACTTCGCCACCACCTACCAAATGATGGGTACAAATGCAGTTGTTGATAATTTCCATCTTCAGGATGGGTTGTTGTGTCGTTTGGACCATATCTTTGTTCCATCAAGAGAGCAAGCGAAGATGATCTAGGAATCCTACTACAGTTGGGTGGCAGGACAATTCAGTATCGAAAAGACAGTGGAGATGCTACATAAACATTTCTACTAGATAAAAATTCGACAGGAGGTCAACAAGTATATCAGGTCTTGTACTGTTTGCGCTATTGCCAAACCGACCACTAAGAAACAGGGCCTGTACACCCCTCTTTCTACTCCTGACAGTCCATGGGAATCCATCTCAATGGACTACATGTCGAGCCTCCCATCCACCAAGTGGGGAAATGATTTTTTTTTGTGGTTGTTGATCGTTTTTCTAAGATGGTGATTCTGGTTTCCTACAAGAATAACATCACAACAGAGGTCACTTCCAAGCTCTTCTTTGAACAAGTTTGGGTACATTTTGGAATCCCACAAACCATTGTCTCAAATCAGGACAGTTGATCTATCAACACATTCTGGTTGAGCCTCTGGTCACTGCTGAACACCAAGCTCACCAAATCCATGACCTTCCTCCCTCAGACAGATGGCCAAACGAGGTCGTCAATCGAATGATTGTGCATATCCTTCGCATGTATAATTCAAAGAAACCTTGAACATGGGATGAGATCCTTCCCTATGTCCAACATAGCTACAACTGAGCCCTGCATAGCTCCATCATCCACAACCCCTTTCAGGTGGGGCTGGGATTCCAACAATTGGGTCCCATAGATATTACACTTCCCCTTGAAGTCACCTCGGCCGACCCATTTCTTGCTCCAACTGAAGCTGACAAAGCCACCCAATTCATTGAGAGGATCCAACACATTCGTCAACAGGTTTAGGATATCCTACATAAGTCCAATGAAAAGTAAAAGAAGTGCCATGATCAACATCGGGTGTCGCATAAGTTTCAGGTGGGCAACAAAGTTTGGTTGCACTTGCAGAAAGAACACCTTACAGGACCCCATCAGAAGCTTCACCCACTCTATTATGGGTCGTACACCATCACCAAGGTTGTGGGGGATAATTATTTTGAGCTCAACAATACTCCTTTCCTTGGCCTGCACCCAATGTTCAATGTGGATCTCCTTTGCCCTTATTTCCCACCATTATTGGACACCTTAGATGTAGCAGAGAAACTGACACCAACAGATCTCAACCCCGACTACCTACAATAGTCATCCAATGATCAGATTGTGGACACACACATCAAGGGTACTCGACAACAAAGGATCCATCTTTATTGAGTCGTAAAAGGAGAGTGGCTCCTACACCAAGGCAAGTGGCTCAACTTGGGTGAAATTCAACAGACATTTCCTCATCTGATGAGGGAAATCAATGAAATGGAGAAAATTTATTCCTAATGAGGGAGGATTGATATAGGTGGATATTGGTGGCCACCCACCTTTTCCAATTGGCTCAAAATAGTTTTCTGCCAATTTTTGGCAATTTACTATTTTTA
Source organism: Picea glauca (assembly GCA_000966675.3). Lineage (NCBI taxonomy): Eukaryota > Viridiplantae > Streptophyta > Pinopsida > Pinales > Pinaceae > Picea > Picea glauca. Next base: position 258,162 of record JZKD02S0274979.1, on the reverse strand, counting down.
ACAGTTTTAACTTGGGCCATTTTGAGGGCCTAAACAAATATTTTTTAGGGAAGATATTTTCAATGATAGTCTAAGGCATGATTGAGCCCCAAAAATGAATCTCCTCGACGATACCTTTCCAACAGGCTATCGTACACCTAAAACGGAGATCATATACAAAAGTTACAACCCCGAGAAGTTGATGTACTAACTTACCCAGACGGGGCCCACATGACTTTTGGTGCTTCATCTCCTAGGGTTAGGTTTTTGGGTGTCTAGGGATTTTGGTATTCATTTTTATTGTAAAAATTCCTTTAGAGCCTAATTGTAATCATCTTCTTGCGAATGAGCTCATCCGTCACATCTCTTCTCAAAGATAAGCCACCACCATTCCAGCAAGCTTGTTTCCACTGCATTTTACAGTTTCTGCTTATTTTCTTATTGAATAGAAAACTAGTTTTATTGTATCTATGTTATTTTGTGTTAAGAACGTGTTAATAATATGTAGTCATTTTGTTCTTCTCATAAAATATGGATCATGTCCATACTCTATAGTCCTATAATACACGGGAAGAAAAAAAGGGAAAAATGACGAAGGAGTCTGCGGTGGAATTGTAGATCACATAAATTTTGAGTGGAAAATGTATATCATGGAACAAGAAGCAACAGAGTTCAAAAGTGCCAACCCGAAAACCACGGCCATAAAATTGACTAAGTATGAAAAGGAACAAAATCTGGTTAGATTTGTATGGAATGCAGAATTTTGGGAATTCCGCATTCAATTTGTATATCGCAGAATTCTGGGTGTTGTTTGCAGGGCACAAAACAATGGAGGAAATTTTTGAGCCCACCCGCTTGAGAACTTGCGATCCAAAAAGTGGCCACGTATGGAATGAGGAATACGTACATGCTCTATAAAGTATCATGTCCATACTTTATAGTCCCATAATACACGAGAAGAAAAAAAGGGAAAAAGGACGGGTTTCATGGTGGAAATGTAGATCATGGAAATTTTGAGTGAAAAATGTATATCACAGAACAAGAAGCAACAGAGTTCGAAAATGCCAACCCGACAACCATGGGCATAAAATTGATTATGTATGAAAAGGAAGAATGGTCGATCGAATTCCTCATGTGAGGATATAGATGGAGATGAAGATATGTCAACACACCAATGTTGGAACCTGAGATCATAGGAAGGCAACTAAGTATATAACTAGAAAGCGATAATACATGGGAAGACGACAATGTAAAAAGCACTAAGTATCTCACAGAATAACATCTATTACTTTATTATTAATGCAAATCCTTTCGAACTCCTGCTGAGTTCTCATCAGTAAAGGCATAAATTACAGATCTCGAAAGTTCTTTGGGTGCAAGATGTATATGAGGGAACAAGGGACATAGGTGTTGGATATCACAAACCCGAGATGTGGTGATTACATAATTGGATAAGTATTGAAAGGGACTATGGTTGATCGGGCTCATGGTGTGAATATATAGATAAAGAGTTTCCAATTTGTGAATCCATGAGGTCGTGATCATATATCTACGACTAAATATAGAACCAGAAAGGGATAATAGAAGGGGGGGGAAAGAGAATTAAGATTTTTTACACATTCCTGCGAACAAATTGTATATTGTGTAACTCCGACCACTCTTTGCAACTCATCGAAAATTCAAAACACAATATTGAGGCCATCAATCTGGTAACCCGCAATGGAAAAAGTTTGCAAGTATGGAACACGGAAATGTTGGCCGAGAGTTTCTTTCGCTAAGAAAGATATTCTTTGAATGTTTTTGGATAAGTTCCCTAGGGATGGTTCGTTGTCCTGACTTTTTCTTATTAATGACGATTTGTTTATGCCTGTTGCATGATGTCATTATAGTATTAAAAATTTGGTGTTGCATATTTGGAAAGAAGTACGGGGATGGGCAGAATAGGAAACAATGACTTGGACTTGGAGTTTTCGTCAACCTGCCAATGCGAGGATCTAAAATACCATCACAAGGTTTCTCCAGAGGATGCAAGGCCCTGACGACCAAATTGTATAGTTCGAATCATTTCAATGCATAATGTGTAACACAGAAGAGGGGATGATGTCGGATTCTAGTTGTCAATTTGTATATAGTGGAGCAACGAGCGCCAATTCTTTTGTACCAGTGTGTCCAGTTGTCACTAGTAAGAGCATAGTTAATGTATATCAGGAAGGATGCAAAGTTTGTGGGGATGGAAGGCAGTGATAGATACTTTGAATGAAGTTAATGTATACGATGAGCCTGCGATGGAATTGTATATCACAAATGTTTTGAGCTCAAGATGTATATAACAAAACAATAAATAGTCGAGTTCGTAAGCACCAATCCGACAATGACGGCCATAAAATTGGCTAAGTATGGAAAGGAACAATGGTTGGTTGGATTCATCATGTGAGGATATATATGGAGATGCAGACATGTCAGTTAGCCAACCCTGGAACCAAAAATCATAGAAAGACGACTAAGTATATATCTAGAAAGAGATAATAGGCGAGAAGAAGAAAAGGTGAGTTTGTATGCGCCAACCCAGCAACCACGGCCATACAATTGACTAATTATGGAAAGGAACAATGGTCAGTCAGATTCGTCATGTGAAGATACAGATGGAGATGAAGATATGTCAGCCCACAAACCCTGCAACTGCTTATCATAGAAAGGCGACAAAGTATAAAACCAAAAAGCAATAATGGATTGGAAAACAAAAAGGGGAAAAGGGATAAGTATCTGACAGTCGAAAAAAAAAATTCTTGTTTATTAATGGAAATGTTTTTGAACCCCTAGTGGGTTCTTACTAGAAAAACATAAACTGTAGATCACTGAAGTTCTTTGGTTGCAAGATTTATATGATGGAACAGGGGACATAGGTGTTGGATACTGCCAACCCGAGGACTGGTGGTCAGAGAATTGACTAAGTATTGGCCAAGAGAAAGGTTTGATATCTATTTTAATAGTATTCATAATAATATGTATTATTGGAGAAAGTTTTGATATTTATTTGAATAGTATCCATATTAATATATATCAGCGGATTCTTTCCATTTCAAATGAAAATGATCTCCTAATTTGCAGGATGCTCTTCGGTTCACAAATTTCATTAAAACCACGAAAGTTTTGACTGCAATATGTATATAACGTAACAAGAAACATGAATTTTCATTGTGGTTTCAACTAGGTAAACTCTTTATCATCTATTCATCTTGTATTCCTGGCAATGACATGAGCAAACATCAACTCTTCATAAACATTAATATCTAAATTAAATTAAATGTAGTGAAAATTTGGTGTGATTTAAGTAATTAAGCCAGCTTCAGCTGTTCCTTTATTAATGCCAAGCTTTTTGAACCCCTGGTGAGTTATCACTAGTTAAAGCATAAATTGCAAATCACAAAATCTCTTTGATTGCAAGATGTATATGACAGAACATGGAACATAGGTCTTGAAAACCGCAAACCCGGGACCTAGTGGCCAAATAATTAGCTAAGTTTTTCCCAAGAGAAAAATTTTATATTTATTCCAACAGAAGAAGATGCAATATATGCAAGATATTGAACAGGAAAATTGCATCAACACTTGAGATTGTCATCCATGTTTAACGACACACAGGGAAAAAAGGTACAAAATAAAATGAAAATCAATATGGGAGATTGGAAAACACATTAAAAAAAGAAAATCCACAATTATTCTATATTCAAATAATATATGTTACAAAATACAGCTGAGATTATTTGCCACAATGATTGCGATTTGGCCTGCCTCCAACCAGAAAAAATGTGTACATTGATGAAGCTTGTTGACAATTTTCTTGACGATCAAATGCTTTATTCATAAAAAATGAGTTGAATATCAATTTCCAATCTTGGACTTAATTGGTGCTGACAACTACATCTATCCCAGTTTTTTGAATAGCTTGTCTCTTCTAGATATGGCCTTCTTGGAATGGTTGGTTATTAAAATTTCCATTGTTTGTCAAGTATTAATTTCCCTATCCTATTGAAAACTTGGGGTTTAAGGTGCTTTCCTTTTAAATGTTCCTGACCATTGACAGCCGAGACAACTCAGAAATGAGATCCAGGCCAAATTCAAAGTCGAGGGAGTCATTTTATATGACATTAGCTATGGGACGGGAAAAAAATTGAAGTATGTTCTAACTGCTATTCTCCCTGTATTAGATCATCTGTTTGGTTGAAAAGCCTGCCTGAAGATTTGTATGTTGAACTTCTTTCTTTTATTACAGTAAATTGGAATGAGCATGCAAGCCAGCTGCAAAATGTTATTCTATTGAATTACATGGCTTCTCCGGGTAGCACAAATCTGGAAAGTGTATCAAATGTTGTAGAACTCATCAACACAGATTTGGAAAGTGTATCAAATGTTACAGATCACATTAGAATATATCTTTCGTCATAGCAGTGGAAAATGTAGTGTACCCTTTTTACACTACCCAGGTTTCCAACCCCTCAGTTTACCATTATACATGGATGTTTACATAATTTATACTGAAGTTATAAACAAATGATTTTAACATAAATAAA
>JZKD02S0274979.1:216051-244589 GCA_000966675.3 Picea glauca | reverse complement strand
TCCCTGGCCTAACAAATCACATAAGCCTACAGCTTATACAAAACTTGGCTCACCAACCTATGGAACATTTTTACAATACTTTTGCATATAACATGTTCTGTAACGGGGCTCGGCCTTGGGGACACTACAGAAAATATGGCGGCCTACGGAAAGGTCTGGAATGTTCAGAGGTGATGCCAAATATGTGGAGTTTGCAACTACATCAAGAGGAAACCGAACAAAATTTGAGAAAGAAAATTCATTTCTATCAAGTCGTTTACCACACCCAGAGGTAGCTCAACAAAATTTGAAATACAAACTTTTGTAGTGATAATATGTTGTTTTATCCACCCATACAGTTTCTATTACCCACCTCTGGCTACATTCGCAAATGGAGTAATAGTTTTCATCGTTTACAAACATCACAGACCGTTTTGCAAGCCACAATAAGTGCGACGCCCCCGAGGAAGAGAAACTCTTGTGTGATCTTCAGAAATTGATACACTTGCATAATTTGTGTTGTTGGAAGAAAATATATACTTCAACGAAGAAGTATTTTGCATGTGACCTGAAAATCCATTACAACTCCCAACAAGAAAAAAAAAAATCAATAAACAAATCTCCAAGAAACATTTCCAACCAATGAAAGCATCAAATACAAGGAGAACACAAGCCATAAGATACTTGTTCTTTTTGTTTCCTCCTCTTTGAGTTTATGTTGGATAACAAAGTTTTTTTTAATTCAAAGCTCACATCACATAAAACCAAACTCTCTTCTTTTATCTAGGCCTCAATCACATCTCTAAGTTGTCTTACATGTGCATGACCAGGATCATTAGAAAGAAGGCACGCTAAAGTGCAACTCTTTAATGATAGAGAGAAATGACAAGAAGTATTTAAAATAAATGTTGGATGATATTCCATAGATTTTGTGTTAATTCATTTTAAAGATATGTGTTCTCGATATTTTTGATTATTAATGCCAATCGTTTCGAATATGTATGTTGAATAGTGACTAATAGCATGTATTAACATTCCCATATCCGATCAGATTCTCAAATATGACATCTAAGATATGCACAATATTAAATAGGGACATCACGTCAAGGCCTCTATGGGTGACACATTTGTGCACTATGTCGAAGCCTTTAAGGAAACCAAAAGAGACATTTTTTAAAATATTTTTTTTGCAAATTCAAAATGCAGGAAAAAGAAATTACCAGATCACATAATATTCTCCTGTATATTCATTTTAATGGGATATATCCTCGATATTTCCACTTACTAAAGCCAATATTTTCGAACCTGTCTGGTCGGTTGTGAATTTTCAAAGAATAATTAATGTCTATTAGGAAGGGCGGAAGGTAGCAGGGATGGATGGGAGTGATAAATTATTTTAAATTTTCTGAACCCGGAAATGCTTCAAACCACCAAACTTTGAAAACTTTGTTATGTATAGAAAGGTAGGTAGGATAGACAAACTCATCGCAGGCAGAGGCATGGTTTCCACTTCAAGGAGTGGGTGGTCGAATTGTAGAGAACGAAAGTTATGGGTGCAAGATGTATACACCGAACACGAGATGCCATAGTTCGATAGCACCTATCTGCTAAGCCGCATCCATAAATCTGGTTAAGTATGCAACTAAACAACGGTCGGTCGGAATGACCACAAAAACGTGAGAAACTATAGAACCAGAAACACAGTTTACAAGAGGGAAACAAAAGGGAGAGAACAACTATATCACTCACAGAGAAAAACTTACTCTCATAACTATGAAACCTTAGTAAGACATAAACCATGGAAAAAAACATTGCCAACTATGAAATATAGTTTGAGGCTGACAAACTCTGGTTCAACACGTAAGATATGCAATTTACATCCACTGCAAATTTTTTTGTGTGTTATTTTATCTTAATAGTATTTTATGGAGATTCCACTGCAAAATAATGTAACAACATATCCAACTGCGGATGCAACATCCTAGCATTGAAAACCCTAGGCAAACAAGAACAAGCAACAAATAACAACCCAGTTAAGAAGCACCAAAAGGCCCAACTGCAACCGCAAGACCTGAAGCCTACAAAGTCGAATCAAACAACAATAAATAGCACACAACAAACAAATAAGAAAGAAAAAACCAATCCACTAGGAAGGACACAGTTCCAATCATGGTTGCAGAACTCCAAACGTGAAAACTGCAACAACACGAACAACCAAACAAGAACAACAACAAAAAGAAGCAATTAAGAAATCAGTGGAGATGCAAAAAACAAGCATGAAACAGTGAACCAACAATGGCGTTGAAGCATATAAATAAATAAAACGGAAGAAAATGTATTCTAACAAGCTTGCTAAGTAAACATTCAATATTGCCAAGCCTATTAGGTAAACATTTAAGTTTGTCACAAATGCTCTGTAAACATTTAAGAAAAAATTGCAATGTGGCAAGTTTCTGACATATCCCAAAAATTTATTTTAATTTATGTAACAATAGTTTGAAAAATAGAGAATGTATTCGAAGGCCAAACTTTGTATATGCAAGCATATCAAACATTGCAATAAACTTACCTAGCAGAAAAGTGCTAAACCATACATTCGATCTAATGGTAGCATTACTCCACCTTCGACCAATGCATAAGAAAATATATGATTAAAAAATACCATATACGATCAAATACTTTGGATATTCCAACATATATAACATTGGGAATAGCAAAGCTGACAATAAGACCTCCATTTCGTTTTCCAATCAGATCATGACAAATATGGTACTTTTTATTATTTAAAAATCGATGTTTTCAGTTCCCTGGTTCCAACAGTAGATAATATGAAAACATTTATGGTCAAAGGACAAACTAATATGAATTCAATGATTTATCCATCGCTATAGTCCCTCTATGCCTACGGAAGGGACTAATAAGAATTGATAAAAACCAATTACAAGCTCATAGAGAATGGGATTCGTACTGTTTTGAGTTATGTTTGGAAGCTACACTATATCTTGTAGAAAATAATAAATAATTTAATGAAGCTTGTGGAATTAGAGTTTTGAGTATGTGTATATCAAAATTATAATATAGAAATGGAGAGAAAAAAGTTAGATAACACGTGGTTTCAGAATCAATGGTATTTCATAAATGCCAAGAATATCTTGAAAATGAAAAAAAATGGTGCTAATGACATGAGTGTGAAAAATCATTTTGAAAAATCTTGATCTTATGCAATTTACAATCAAAGTAGGAAACTCTTCTCACATAGTGGAATTTTAACCAAGAGGTTGCTACATCTATAGCTAGTATAGCTATGATGAAGTATTTTATAATCTTCATGAATTATTTCAATAAAATAACTTATTTTAATTCTTGAAGCCAAGAACTAGTGCATTTAATATTCTTCTACAATGAACGATGATGGTAAAAAATAGTCTAGGTGGCACATTAAAGAATTAAGGTTAGATGATCCCAAAGATTTCATTGGTGGAGTTATGAAATCATTTTGTAAGGAATAATAAGTATTGTGACTACATATTCTCTTCAAGGAAATGGTGTTGACAAGAATAAGAACAAAACATTAGTGGAAGCACCAAAATGCATTCTAATCCAAGGTGGACTTAATAGAAAATATTGGGAAAAAATTGTTTCAACGACATGTTTTCAAAATAGATTATTTGATATGACAGAAATATGGAGAGTGGGTTAGACTAAATATTACCATATAACAAGATAAAGTTATACAATAAAGAAGATGTACCCAAAATTATTGAAAACCGTCTTTGTGCAACATTGTCATGAGGTGAAGGGAGTGATCCAAAAAATAAACAAATATGTGCATCATAATAGATTTGACATTTTATGAAGGGAGTGATCCAAAAAAATAAACAATTAAGTGCATTAAAAGAGGTGTGAACTTTTATGATATTAAGCAAATCATGAAGAATGGTGACTTTAATGGTGATTTTATTGATGTAAATAGGTTTATATGTTTTGAAGTGTCTAACAACAATCAACAACAGATCCTAAAAATGCTGGAAAAATCGAATTTGAATATGAAGGTGAATATGTTAAAGAGTTGGTTGTGGGAGAGGGCCTCATGGGGATACAACAAAATTCCATCATATTTGATGAGTATCCTAGTACCTTAAACTTGATGAATATTCCTAAACTAAACATAAACCTCACTTTGAAGTTTTCGTAAATTGTTGATGCAATGGTAGAGAAACTCAACATATGAACAAATCAATAAGATGAGCATGTTTTTGTTGATATTTTAATGTAACTACGAAAGATATTATTTTGTATTTGTATTGGTCAAAACTCAGAAAGGTTATTGTAATCTTATTGTATAAATTGGCTCAAAAGAAATTATTATTTTATTGTTATCCTTATTGTAAAATTCAAAAAGGCCCCTCTTAGGGTTGCATCTTTTCGGGAGTTAAATTAGGTATATAAATAGAGTTCAAGTTCCTCTCATTTGTATATACACACAACTTTCCTTCTATTATGTATTTGGATCATATAAAAGGAGGTCTAGTGCAAGAGGTCTTGGTTTCTTTATCTTTGGTATATTGGTCTATTTGTGGAGAGATATAACGTGACATTGTACTGGTTGAAGGAATCTATACTAAAGAATTGGTTGTTGGGTTTTCTCCCCCACAAGGGTTTCCGATGATATATCTCGTGTTCTGTGATTGTTTATATTTCAATGATCCTATTACATGCAATTGTTAATTAATGTTAAAGAGGATAACTGTAACTTCTAAAATTATAACATGGTATCAAAGTAGGCCTACATAGAAGACAGTTTGCAGATCTAGAAGACAAAAGGAGTTATTTTTCTTGATAGGAGTGGTTGTCAGACAAGACAAGACAACCAACAAGTGCTTCCTAGTAGAGTACCTCTTTTCCATGGATCAGATATTTAGAATCCTAAATTTTTTATTTAGGGGTAGGATGACTACTAGAAACAAGTTGATGAGAAGCTGGAGGGAGATGACAACTTTAGATCCTAGAGGTACATAGTATCCCTTCTCCTAGAAGAAAATGATCTAGAGAAGTTCACTAAAGAAGAGGTTTTAGAACTAAAGGGATATGAGGCTAAATAAAAACATAAGAAGGATATGGTCAAAGCAAAGAGGATTATTACAGACTCGATTAAGGACCATCTTATTCATCACGTATCTTCATTATCCACTCCAAAATAAATGATGGATTCCTTAACCCAACTATTTGAAGGAAACAACTTCAACCAAATAATGGCATTGAGAACTTAGTTAAAGAATGTGAGGATGCCGAATTCAGAAACCATTCACTCTTGCTTCTCAAGAGTGAAGAAGATTAAGGAGTAGATAGAATCCATTGGTGATACATTGAATGGAGAATAAATGGTGATGACCACATTGAATGGTATCCCAAGTTCATGGGATGCATTTATTCAAGGGATATTCTCAATAAGGAATTTACCCAAGTGCAGTAGGGTATGGGAAGATTGAAACCAAGATGAAGCAAGGATGGAAGTAAGAGAAGAGAAGGTAATATATGATGATTAATCCCTAGCCACACAAAGAAATAAGGGAAAGATAAAAAACAACCCTTCTCACCCAATAAGTTTCATAAGGGCTGAAGAAATAACCCAAATATCAGATGTTTATGTTGTCACAAAATGGGACACATTACTAGGAATTGTTCCGTCATTTAGATACCAAGGGAAAAGAAAGGGGGTAAAAGGCATCATGTTCATACATTTGAATATGATCAACCACCTAAGGAGGCTAAAAAGGAAGATGCATCAAGTGATGAGGAGTATTTTCTTATCTCATCCCTTACAAAAACTCTCACTCATGGAAGTGAAATTTGGCTGGTGGATAGTGGTGCCTCCATGCACATGACATGTTATAAAGACTCCTTGTCTAACCTTACTCATAAGGATTCATCACAAAAGGTTAAATTGGGAGATGATTATTAGTATATGATCAAAGGAGTAAGAGACACCTCCTACAAGTTAGACTCGGGAAAGCCAATGATCATGAAGGAATTTCTCTATGTTCCTGTATTGAAGAAGAGCCTTCTCTCGATTTCAACATTGGATGAGAAGGGTTACAAAGTTTCATTTGTTGATGGGCATCTTCTTATGTGTCCTAAAGGGAATAAATTTGATTATGTTTTGGTGAATGGAGTTCAAGAGGGAATACAAATTGAAAGGTCGATTTGATTCAGGATTAATTCATGACACTATGAATATCAGTGAATTATGGCATAGGATATTTTCTCACATACATTACAACGACATACTGAGTGTGAGAAACATGGTTATAGGACTATGAGAGATCGGGGAAAAACCTTACAATGTGTGAACATGTTTCTCACAAGGAAAGAGAGTGAAGCAATCATTTCCCAACAGCGATAGCAGATCCAAAAGAGTATTGGACATCATGCACTCAGATGTGTGTGGACTGATGTCAATAGCTTCACTAAGTGGGTATGTATATTATGTGTCTTTTATTGATGATTACTCATGTAAAACTTGGATATATTTTTTGAAGGCATAGAATGAAGTGTTTGGAAAATTCAAACAATTTAAGGAACTGGTAGAAAACCTAACAGAGTGGAATATAAATACCTTGCAATCAAATAATAGAGAAAAATTCAATTCAAAGGAATTCAAATAACATTGCAAGGAAGTTGGGTTTAAGAGGGAGATTTATACTCCCTACAATCCTCATCATAATGGAGTAGCATAAAGGAATAATCATACGATCATGGAAGAAATGAAGGCTATGATACATGATCAATATCTACCTATGCATATGTGGGAAGAATCAACAAAGATGACAGTGTACGTGCATAACATAAGTCCCCACAAAGTAATTGAAAAAAAGACACCAAAGGAGATGTTTTTAGGAGAAAATCTAGAAGTCAGCCATGTAAGGATATTTGGCTACTCTATATTTGTCCATGTTCCCAAGGAAAGAGCACAAAATTGGATCCATCTAGAAGGAATGCAATATTTTTTGGTTACTATAACACATCGAAGGCATACATGATATATATTATCGGTCACCAAAAAGTTGAGATTAGCCGAGATGTCACCTTCGATGAAAGAAAATATTTTATCAAATAAAAATAGGGCTGTGCAAAAAAGGTTCATGAGGAGGAGAATGAACTTACTAGAGTTCCATAGGAAGAAGCAATTGAAATAGAGGAAGTCATTCATGAGGATAATTACATGGAAGAACCTCATAGGCCAGAAAAGATTCCTTCTCTCAAGAGAATACCATATTGGGCGCATTATCTCATTAGAGATGCAGAAACATATGGTGCCCCAGAAAAATATTTCAGGGAAAGTAAGAATCCAAAAACGTATTCCATCTATGTGGCATGTTATTTTGATATCATGGATGCAGAACCATCCAGTTATGAAGAGGATTCAAAAGAGAGGGTATGGAAGTATGACATGGGGGAGGAATATCAATCCACAGTAAAGAATTATTTCTAGGATGTGGTCCCTAGACCAAAGAAGAAATCAATAGTAAGTTAAAAATCGATCTACAAAACAAAACATGTAGCTAATGGCAGTATTGAAAAGTATAATTCTAGATTTGTGGTTCGAGGATTCTCTCAGAAGGAGGGTATTGACTATGCAGAGACATTTTCTCCCGTGGTGAGATATACCTTGATCATGATTATACTTTCCTTGGCCACAATAATGAAATTGAAGGTGCATCGGATGGATGTGAAGACATCGTTCTTGAATGGAGAAATAAAAGAGGAAGTATATGTGGAGCAACAACAAGGGTTCGAGGTACATGACAGGGATACAAATGTATGAATATTGAAGAAGGATTTGTATGGATTAAATAAGGAACCTAGAGAATGGTATGGTAGGATTGACAGTTTTATGAAGATCTTAGGATTTACAAAGAGCAGCACAGATATTAACCTTTACTTTAAGGTTGTGGATGATGGTCTGGTAATTCTACTTCTGTATGTGGATGACTTGTTTCTAACATGTGTGGAAACAATCATCTCAGAGTGTAAGAGAAATATCGTTGTTGAGTTTGAGATGAAGTATCTCAGGAAAATGCATTATTTTTTGGGTCTCGAGGTATGGTAGAGATAGGATGAGATATTTATGAATCTAGGGAAGTATGCAATGGAAATCATGAAGAGGCTCAGGATTTTGGATTGCAAGGAAATGGCTACACATATGGTATCAAATATGAAGTTCTTGCATGATATGACTTTAGAGACTGTGGATGTTACTTTATACAGGTGGATGGTGGGTTCGTTGATGTACATGAAAAACATGAGACTGAATATATGTTTTTCTTTGAACACCTTGAGTCATTATATGGAGCATCCCAGGTAGGTTCATTTGGTCATAGAAAAACATGTGATAAGGTACCTTAAGGGTACATTGGATTATGGTATCAGGCATTTGACAGACCATGAGTTCGGGTTGTATGGATATTCATATTCAGACTTGACCAGGAATAGTCATTATTGGAACAATACTTTGGCATATTTCTTTAGTCTAGGCTCCAGTATGGTTTCATGGAGTAGCAAGAAGAAGTCATGTGTAGAACTAAGTATGGTTGAGGCTTAATATGTGGAAATATGTGTAGCATGTAGAGAAGTAGTGTGGCTTCATAATCTATTCTTTGGTTTATTTAGTCTCAAATTTGAGGCAACCTGCATTTGGTGTGACAACCATAGTTGCATGAAGTTTTCATAGAATATGGTGTTCCATGACATGTAGAAGCATATAGAGATAAAATATCACTATATTAGGGATATGGCGCGGAGTGGATTAGTGAGTCTCTAGTACATGACTACCAAGGAGACGGGTGCAAACTTATTGACTAAGCCACTATCGAGGATGAAGTTCGATCACTTCAGGGAAAAGTATGGCATGGTCCCTCTTTAGAGGGAGTGACGAGGTACAAATGTATTGTGGGGTAGTGGATATCCTGGGGACATGTTGTAGTTATTTGAGAGATACCCACGTTGTTTGGATGCATTTCCTGTGAATTTGTAGTGGTGCACATGATGAGGTACACATGCGTTGCAAGGTAGTGGATGTCATGGTTACATGTTGAAGCTATTTGAGAGCTACCCACATGCCTTGGATGAATTGGTTTTGAATTCATGTTGTACTATGGATATCATATCATGTATAGATTCATATATTCAATAGTCAATGGTCATGAGCTCGTGTGGCAACAAAGAATACCTTCCTAGTTAAGAGGGAGTGTTGATATTTTGATGTAACTACAGAATATATTATTTTTTGTTTGTATTGGTAAAACCTCGAGAAGTTTATTGTAATATTATTGTATAAATTGGCTCAACATAAATTATTATTTTATTTTTATACTTATTGTAAAAGTCAAAATGTCCCCTCTTAGGGTTGCGTCTTTTCGGGAGTCAACTTATGTGTATAAATAGAGGTTGAGTTCCTCTCATTTGTATATAAAACACAACTCGACTTCTCTTGTGTATTTGGAGCATAGAAAATGAGGTCTAGCACATGAGGTATTGGTTTCTTGTTCTTTGGTATCTTGGTCTTGGTCTATTTGTGGAGAAATATAACGTGACATTCTATTGGTTGAAGGAATCTATACTGAAGAATTAGTTATTGGTTTTTCTCCCCTACAAGGGTTTCCTAGGATATATATTGTGTTCTGTGATTGTTTCTATTTCAATGATTCTATTACATGTAATTTTTAATGAATGTTAAAAAATATAATTGTAACTTCTAAAATTATAACATTTTTGGAAATAGTTTTAGAAAATAAAAATTATTAAGAAGCACTACTTGAATACAAGACATGTGATGGAAATTCATGCCAGCTTGGAGTGATTTATTTTTTAAGTGTTTGTGATGAAAAACACAATGAATTTGGAGCCACTTTAGTTTTCATCATAATAAAATCACTCTAAGTCATTTTCTATGTTATTATAATTAATGCAATAGAAATAAGTTCTATATTATAATTTCATTTGCATCATGTGTATGTTTTTGGCACAAGTTAAAGACATTTTGTTTGTATCCAATTATTAACTATGATTATTTATTAGTTAATTAAAATTATTAATTTTTACTACACGCTTCTCAACATTTGAAGATTAAATTTATATTAAATCCCTTATCATAAACTAGCGTCGATAACCCATGGAGATTCAACAAGATCCTTCCTCGAGAACATGTTAGTGATTTTGAAAAGAACACTAAAGTTATTTATTCCAATTTATTGATGCAAATGCACTACAATGGTCAAGGGATAGGAAAGAGAAACAAAGGGATTGAATACCTCATTATAGTTCAATAGAATCCCAAAAATTAAAGCCTAGGATTTAGTGTACAATAAGAAAGAACAACTTCAGTTCAAACCACCTTTGTGAGGGCAAGAGGAATCGAAAAATAATCCATTCCCATGGAGGAAAAACAAACTAGAAAATGGGTAGGAAATAGGCTAATCAAATGTAATTGTATATGTGTGGATGATGGAAGGGATGATTTATTGACCCAAATATATATTCCAACACTTATGGGATGAAGAAAACAAACTGGTAATAATCATTATAAATAAAAAAATCTATGACATGGTATATTGGGTTTGTTTTTCTTGCAAGAGAATAGGTCATAAAGCTAGCAATTGTTGGCACTCTAGAAGGACAAGTAGTCCTTGTAGGAACTAGTTCGAATATTATATATTGACTAGACATTGGGAAACCAAATGTTGGGTTTGTTTTTCTTGCAAGAGAATAGGTCATAAAGCTAGCAATTGTTGGCACTCTAGAAGGACAAGTAGTCCTTGTAGGAACTAGTTCGAATATTATATATTGACTAGACATTGGGAGACCAAATGTTGGAGGCTTCACCTAGAACTCCATTCCAAGAATTAAAGAGACAAGAAGAAATCTTGGGGATTCAAGGTCAAGGCGAAAGAGGAGTTTTTTGCACATATTTTCCAACAATATATTTCATTACATAATTTCATCTCTAACCATGAGATGATAATAGGCACATGCCAAAGGTAACCTCTATTCATCTCTTATCTTCCTTCCTATAGGGAGGGTACCCTTTCTTGGAGATCTACAAGATATTACTTAATGGTAGAAGAGGACATAGGAAGGTAGATCCAGAGAAGAATAAGTGCATAGGAGTTGAATGTTTTTTGGTACTAAAATATTGTGAATAGGGAGGTGTGATCTAAATTGGATCCTAATTAAATATTTTTTGTAAACTTTTTAAATAAATATTTAATTGTTTTGACAAAGTTGAGTGAATATCCAAAAGATTTGACTTGGAAGATTAAAATGAACCATTATGATGTTTCCAAGATATCCTATTAAATATAAAGACGATGGAGAAAAAAAGAGTTCAACGAAGAGAATAGAAAGATTGCCTAAAACTAAATGAAGAAGAAGGGTGGTAGCATAATATGAAGGATTCGAAAGAAGAAGTTTATTAAAATATAAAAGGTTATCTCTAATCCAAATCCATCTATAATATTTCCTAGGAGTAAGAATGCATTTAAATTCTAATCAAGAATGTTTCTCACCCTTTCAAAAAAAAATTGTAACATAATAAATCCCAACTGCATTCCAATTTTTCCATTTGGGGTTCTAGAGTAAGAGCTTTGTATATATGGTGCACTAAGTTACCATGTAGTTGATTCAACACTATGTGATTAATTATTCACTAAGTGATTGAACTTAAAATTAAAAATTCAACAATTTTTCCATTGTGACAACAAATCACGATTAATTAGATTGCTAGCTTCCTTACGTAATTTGAGTTACCAATTTAATATAATAATGCCCATAGCCCAATCTATCGATTCTTTGATTTATGTTGTCACTAGTTACATAGCTAATTTTCATCGATTATTTTCTACTACAATAATGTTTAGTAACCTCAACTAATCACACAATTGATATTTTCATTCAAATTTCTTGCCGTGTGAATCATAATGAACAAGAATTTCATTTGAGAGTACTGTTGGTATAGTTTAACGCCACATTCCAAGCTTGTATGAAGTGGTGATATCCTAAATTATGCTCCAAATTATAAAGTAATGTTTCCATGATTCTTCTTCTACCATAAACCTTCTACAATCTCTTAATCCATTGACGAAATCATTAGATACAAAATTTAATTATATAGATTTTCCTTTGATATATATATATATATATATATATTCTCAATCCATTGACAAAATAATTAGATTCAAAATTTAATTATATAGATTTTTCTTTAAACAATTGGATATATATATATATATATATATATATATATATATATATATATATATATATATATATATATATATATATTCAATTTTAAGGGTTAGAAAAATTTAGAATTGAATAAGCATTCTATAAACACATTAAAAATGTATAAATTGCATATGCATATTTCCTTCAACCTTTATAAGATGTGTTTTCAGTTACACATTAAAATGTTGGGTTTGAATTTATAGAGACTAGCTGTATTCAACTATCTTAATAGATTTGTAATTGATCTAGGTATGACACCTTAGAGAATAGAATTTGTTTTATTGTCTATTGAAATGACAAGTACTCACATGGAATTTGTATAAGAAGATTTATCACTAGTATAAGTGTTTGGAATGTTTTGTAGGAACCTTTAAATAAATAGATTAGAAACATTTATTCATGCTTGTTGGTGAGTAATTGTAGTATTTTTCATGAAAATTTTTAATCTTTGCAAGAGGATTAGTCCTACTGAGGAATGTTGTTTATAATCTCCTTATTTATGGATCAAATCCTAATGTATTTTTCATGGAGATTCATGTGTTTCAGCATTATGATAAAGGTTTTTCCATGATTCTGTCTATAATCACCTTCTCATGGTTCTTAAGAAGTAGGAAGACGTATTTTCCTTATTTTTTTTTATTCTTCGTTATAGAATGTACATTTTAAATCATTTCATTAATTTGTGGGAGAAGAGAGTGAGATATACTTTTAGTAGTGTTTTAAATATATCCCAATGTAATGAAATTGATTCTTAAATTATCATAGAAGAATATAAGTACACACCATGTACAAAATGTGAGCATGAAGCACAACTCTAAGATAGATAAGTTACACAATAACTGCTTAAGAATAGGGGAACCCCCTCAAAATAACCAAATACATTCATACATCACAATTAATGTCCCCAATAATGAATACGTGATCTCTTATATACATATATTTACACTTTCACTTGAGGCCCCTTTACTACTAGGCATACCTTATTACATATACATTTAGGCCCATATATGCCCCCCTTGGGGTCATATCATATACATTTAGCCATATATATTCCCATCTTGGGTCAAAACATAGTACCCTCCTTCAAATAGCTTTCTCCTCAAATATTTGCAATTAAAGGCTTCACATGTGATGAAACTAGGTAATATTATTTTCTTATCTTCCTTCTTTCATCATTTCATTGTTAATGATCTATCCATCCAAAATCAATTCTTTTTGGCCTTAATCCTTACTGTCTAGTTATTGCATAATTGTATTTCTATTGATTCCATGTATTGTTGTTGAAGCTTATCTAATTTGTAGTGGTTGTTGGTCTATGACAATAGCTTGTTGAAGAGTAGTTTGGTGATGCCTTGTTTCATGAATATTGACAAGTATTTGATCTTATTTCTTCATAATGTTGATATCGACCTTCTTGTAATGTGGGTGTCGATATGGTTCCACTTTTGACAGTTTTTCTTCATTTTTCATGTGCATTTCCTCTATATTATTTTTAGAGAAAATGGAATCTGCTATATTCCTTGTTGTCTCTTTGATTTTTCTATTCTTGGAGATAATACCATCATATTTGGCATGTACATCCTCTAGATGGTTTTCAAATTCTTCAAGTGTATTCTATTGACCTTCTTGAATCATGTCTTATTTCTCCTTTTGAAGTTGCAATTTCAACCCATTTATGAAATCTTGACATCCTTCATCAATTATGGATTGCATTTATGAATTTACCTCCTTAGTGTTTAGGGATTCCTCAACCTTATTTCAAATTTTGTCTTCAAGTATTTTGGTATATTCTTCATCCAAGAACTTTCTTTCTTCTATATTTTGAAAATTCTTCTTTTCTTCTTTCAATCTCTTAACCTAGTCCAATAGTTGTTTCTTGTGGTTTCGTAATATGCATATATATTCATATTTATTTTTCAAATCTTCCATTGTCTCATGTTTTTCTCACTTGTCTTTGCAAGTGTTTTCTTCCTTTAAGTTCTTAACCTCCTTAATGAGTGATTATTTAAGGAATCGTATATTACATAGTTCCTCGCCCTTATTATTAATATATTCCTTTTACTCTTTTAATTCATCCTTAATTCTATACATTTCCTCCATTTTTGTATCCTTGATCCATTCATTTAAGAAGAGTTCTTCAAATTTTCCCCATGTACAATGCCATATAGTATCTTGATCAATACTCATCCACCACTTCCGAGCTTCATAAAAAGAATAATTTTTTACCCTTGAAGGAGTCAGATAATATTATTTTACAAACCTAAACTGTTCCATAGGATTGATTTCATATTTATCTTGATATCATATAAATTTAGGTATTTCCATTGATTCTTAATTGAGGTCTAACCCCAACCCTTAACTTACAACCTAAATATATTAAGGATAATGATCTCAAATAATTATAATACTTATTCACATATAATATTGTAGGTTTCCTCTTTCAAATGGACTTTGAATGAGATCGATCGAATAGTCCAATCAAAAGTTATGATAGTTTTAAGTGAAAATACCTTTGAAACCCTAATTTGGAGCTTGTCTTCCTAGCCGACATTCCTTCTGATAAATCTTTGCAATTTCATTCCTTTTGAGTTTAAAATTGTGACCCATAATCCAATAATATTTCCTCTCTTCAATTCCACATATGTGAGCAAAATTTTACGTGCCAAGTGAAAGTTGTGGTAACTTCCCTAGACCTTATTGATATTTGGCCTTTCCATGAGAGAGAACTTGTACAGTCCTCCATGAAAAAAATATTTTCTATCGGATTCTAAAAATTGTAACCTAAATATTACAATCCATCCTATGTATAATTAAATTAGTCTCATGGAATTTGGAATCACTATGGAGAATATAAGATGATTTCACCTGAAATACCTATTTGAAACTAGTCAATAGGACTAGTAAGATACCGTATCTTCCACATAGTGTATTGTAATATACCCTTTGTTATGTCATAAAAAATTGATAACAATAAGAGAAAAGTCTTTTTATTTTTATTTTGAAACATTAATACATTAAGAAAACATCACCAGAACAAGCTAAATATGATATCAACATAATTCAGTCATATGCAGTCTAATTCATTTATCTCAGTGGACGACTAGACATGGAAGAAATGTCAATGTATTAATGATATTCCATATCCCATAATTATCACATACAACAAGAGTAAAACATCACGATCCTTCAAGATCAAGCACGACCAGTTTCATCCCACAACAAAATTCTTCTAACAGAATAAATCATCATACAAGGCAATCGAGAACGTCTACCCATCCAATATACCTAGAAGGTTAGGACCTTCAAGACACATAATAAATTCTCAAGTCCAAGATTCATCCAATTTATTTTGACCACTTAAGGTCTCAGGACTGGCGATTGTTTTGAGGAACAATGAAGTATCTAATTCCCATATTTGCAGCCAAAACCAAACATCAATTAGGTTAGCATCATAATCAACTATATTTTCTTTAGCATAGAAAAATATAGTAACATGATCACCACTTCATAATTCCCAATGTCTATTATTACAATAATTCATCATCTTATTCAATTAAGGGATAGGAAGTAATTTCAAAAAAATTAAGGCAATAAACATAAACAGTAAAACAAAGTCCCTTAAATAGACAATCTATTATCTATGACAGTCTAAAAATTTACTCATATCTACCTGGAATAAGTGTGACCACACTACAACATAAAACCAAGTATTTAGATATCCTATCTATATCACAAGTTAAAATAGGAAGAGAAAAGCTCTCAACACAAGGTAGAACCATAATCCTACTCTGGACCTTGGTAAACCAAAAGATATTGTGAAGAAGAAAAGTTTGTAACCAAAAGGAAGTCTATTATAAGATTGATTTAATGAGTCTCTGTAAGGAACTTGAAATTCCTCTTCTAGGTGTCACAGTGCAACACTTCTAGAGGGAACTCTTGAAGTGCGTGGAGAGGCTCCTTGAAATCCCAAGCTTAGAAGGAACAGTCCTTGGTGTGTACAGAGATCCTCTCAAGTCAGGTAGACGTCCCTAACCTTCAAAACTACGAATCTTAGAAGATATAGTGCAAACATACACAGGGGAGGCGCAAGGTACACACTCAACAATTAGAATCCAAATCTGAGGGAAGTACTATTGAGCGTTGTAGTTCATTTCAAAGGAAAGGCTCAAGATGATCTTGTGTATACATCAGTGAGTAAGAGATAGAATACCATTGAGCTAGGAGAAAGATAAAGTAGTTGTCACGTTTGGGAGTTGTAGAGGATGATTATCGGATCAACATCTGATTAAGTCCTGACCATCGGATCTCAGTAAGCTTAGATCAATGACAGGGATCCATTGTGGGATCAAAGGGTTGAGTTAACAATCACGCAAGTTTTGGTTCCATAATCCACATAGGTCGTCGATCATCAACTAAAAATAGATCAACAATTGGAATCAATCCAACTATACATGAGCAGGTTCTATTGTGAAATTCTGGAAAAGGTTTAAACATCATGCTATTCAAGACTCAACAATCCTTCCTATCCATCTATCTTCATGATTGATTTAATCACAACCGTCGAATTAGCCCATCAATTATCACTCAAGGAGTTGAGTCGAGGTCAAATATCTCAGTCATATGAAGGGAGGATAAAGGCCCTTCAAGATAGTTGAATGTGCACCAAATCCTAAATCGCAAGGTGGATCTACACCCTATACCAGTGGGTGACTACTAGTGGTTAGATCTATAAAAATTCGACAATTAATAATTTTGAGTTCACAACAAATAAGAGTTGAAAAACCCTAAAGCTCAGAAGTCCTGTAGTGAAGGACAATCATAGATATGATGAACAATCATGGGTTGTTGGATCTACAAGCCTCTGTTATTCAATGATTAAGGAATTCAATACTCCGACACAAATAGATTCAGTAGGTTTAAGGTGAAGGAACTCTCAGAGTCTCAAATTCCAAAGTAAATCCTCACCGTTAAATTTGGTTACATGCATCATGTGGATGAAGGTTGTTTGGTGAGAAGCGTCCCAAACTCCTTGAGCATGGATTTAATCTTGACAGTTGTCCAAATTTTAATAAGGGTCGTTGGATCTATGGGTTCATCCTTCTCAAATTAGAAGAAAACATGAGTTGAAACATCCAAAACCTCTAAAGCCCAAATCCTCGAAGTTTCTTATGGTCGTAGATCTATGCGAGATGTGGGAACCATTTTTCCCTTAGTTATTCAAAATTCATCACTCCAAGAAGGTTAGGATGTAATTGTTAAGCATTACAAAGACCTTGAAGTCCCAAACTCCTAGATCTAGCGATCAATTGAGGACCGTTATATATGAGTTCCTTAGTCCTTTAGAGGTTCAACAGTTTGACACTCTGGAGAAAAAAGGAAACTCATGGAGTTATAAACTCCAGAGTAGATGTCAACCGTTAATAAAGAAGAAAGGTCAGTTGTTATATTATTTTACTAAATTTTTATGGGAGAAGGTGGGGAGGGTTAACCTACAACTATTGGTTAACTCATCTCAGGACCAGATTCGGTTGGTTAACACTTCGAGAGAAAATAAGTGTTTAATTTAAGGAACCTATAGAGTGTCTAAGTTCTACATCCCTGAATAATGCCCTTTTCGACTAGCACTAGGTTCTGGCTCCTGGTCACATGCATATCCTTTCCAAGGAAAAAGGGACCAACACCTATGGAAGAAAGTCAACTCCAGAAATCGTTCACAGGAATCCTATAATCCTGAATACTTGGTTTCACATAAACAAAACATAGAGACTCCAATCACAAGATCTCCAATATGGATGAAGATACAAATTTTAAAGGAACATAGATCATACACCACATAAATTCAACTTTACAATGAGGATCATGCTACTCAATTTAGGGTTCGAAAAACATTTAGAATTACAACGAAATTTTAGAATATAAACACTATAAAAATTATTCATTTGCAACAACTGGAATTCTAAAAATATATCTCTAAACTAATTCTCGTGGACAACAAATTTAACCATTGACATTTAGGATTTTCAGTGATGTGACAGAGACTCTGTCAATCTATTATACTAATACACCCACAATATAAATGAATTCAGAATATAAAAACAAATACCAGAACCAACGAATTTTGTGTAATGAAGATTGCCTTCGAGTCTTATGCTCCTTCCCTTCCCTTGCTTTCTAATCACATACACTTCACCAGTACCTCCTAGCCAATGTTAGGGGTACTATTCTTCCCCCTTATCCCCCCAAGCCACAACAGGGCCAAGAACAAAAACGAGAACACAATAACTTCCAGGCTATCCTCACAAGGAAGATCATCCACTATTTTCACAAGCATAGAGTCCCAACTCTCACAAGTAAAAAAACAGTAAATAAAAAATTTGACAGCATAACAATGCCTTCCCAAAGGTCCAATCCCATTCCCTTCTACGCCAATTTATTTATAGAATTATTCCTCACAGACATCTGTCCCTCATGCATAATTCATTAATTTTTAGAAATTTAGTTCAAGGATTATTCATCCACTATGGGTGTCACATTCTCCCTAGGTTGCACAAGTAATTCCTCTTTTATTTTTATTTAAAATCCACCTTTCGTCACATCTCCCCATGTGTCCCTAAATTTCCTCTTAGTTGTCTCTTAGTTCCCCAAATCGCCTTAATTAATGGTTGTCTCCTAACTAGGTTTTATTTAGGTTGGATTAGGAGTATTCTTAGTTAGGCTAGGGTTGTTTGACGCAATTTCTATTCTATGCACAACTCATTCTCTCAAGTTGTAATTATTTCTAGATAAGGATTTCTTTTTAATAATTCCATGCACCCTTGTGCATTTTATCAATTCTTTAGGTCTTTACTTATGATTTCCTAACATTGGAGTTCCTTCAAATATTTACTCATGTAAAAATTCAATTAGTCCCTTTATTTAAAATTTATGGTTGGCTTTAATAATTAATACTCTATTGTTTAACTTATTATTTTAATCCAACAAGGTCTAATCATTCCAGTGTTTTCTACGCAACCTATTTTTATTGACTCAGGCTTCAATTATGCAATGTTCTCCTCAAGATGTATCTCATGCTTCAAGGGTGCCACTCACATTGACTTGTTTTTGGAAGTTTGTCCAACCCCTTGGAGTTAAAACTTCATTTGGTCACCCTTGTGAGAGACTAAGGGATTCTAAGGAATAAATATTCTTTTTTATTGTGCACCTCTTAGAAATGTACATGAGAGACTATCTCAGTCTTCCCTCACGACATCGTGGACCACCCAACTAGGTAATCGTTAACCTACAGTTTTGGCCATGGAAAGAGTGCTAGTAGGATGTGATAGGGATGATGTCACCCCTATCCTCAATATCTGGGTTTTTTGTGCAATTCCCCTTTACTCCTTATGTGAGTCGGATTAGAAATCATTATTAAGTGTGCATCAATTCACAAAACAAGTGTAAACAATCCATATATATAAATCATACTAAAATTCATCATACATCATATGTGAATAATAATGAAATACTCAAACAATACAATACACTCCTTGACTTAATCTAGAGTCCATGCAATCCCTTTTATGCCATTGATATCCATAACCTCTCATTTTTCCTGCACAATGAAGATGACTTGTAAAAAGCACATGTCAACACATATATATCCATAAATAAAATCAAGAAAATATAACACCTCAACATCATCATATATAACCCAGAATCTGAATCAAATCATAGTGTTCCATACCCAGATCACTTGCAAGAAAGTGTCCTCAAAGAATAAGTCAATAATAGTATTCTCAATAGAGAGGGATGTTACATACACCCCCACTTTCTTTAAACTTTGTCCCAAATTTTGTATTATGTAAAATAAAGTAAATAAATGTATCTAATATAGATGTATATTTCTAATCTATCAAACAATTAAGTAAATTGTTGACGCATCTCATATTTATCCTCCCAGGTATTCGAGTGTGAACTATAATTGTCCCACTGGTTCTTGACCTGATTGACTATTCAACATCAAAGTTTCTAAATGCAATCATCCAGAATGTAGATTGGCTCTACCATGAAATCACCCTCATCTGACACCTACAAGGAACTCATGTCAATATAATGGGAAGGGTCACTAATTTAATGTCTCAAAATAGATACATGAAAAACATCGTGCATACGTCTCAAAGAATCAGGAAAGGCTAGTCGATAAGGAACAAGTCCCTTATTTTCCACCACTTAGAAGGGTACCACAAACCTAGGAGAGAGTTTAACACCATTTACAAACTTTATCAAACTCTTCTATGGTTTTACCCACAAGAATACTCTATCTCCAACTTCTTAACTACGATCAACCCGATGCGCATCAACATAACTCTTCTATCGATATTACACTTCTTTAATCCTTTGTCTATCGATTACATCTATTCTTCCATTTCTTGAATCACTTTTGGTCCTACCAGTACCCTATCCTCAAGTCAATCCCAACTTAATGGCATATGACACGGTCTCCCATAAAGAAACTCAAACGGTTCCATCTTAATCATACTCGAATAATTGTTGTTGTATGCAAATTCTACTAGTGGTAAGAATTCTTCCCAACGTTTTTGTTGTTCCATTACATACATATGCAACATATCCTCCAAAATCTGGTTTTTCCGTTTTGTTTTCCTTTCTATCTCTTGGTGATAAGATGTTCTAAAGTTTAATCGTGTTCCCAAAGCCTCTTGGAAACTGTTCCAAAACCATCATGTAAACACCAATCCTTTATTGGATATGATTCTTTTTGGCACCCCATGTAATCTCACAATCTCAATGACAAATACTCTAGCTATGGACGGTGCTTGATATGTCATATGCACTGGAATAAAGTGTTCACTCTTCATTAGAGTGTCAACTACCAAAAACATTGAATCATGTATTCTTGTCGTTAGTGTCAATCCAACAATAAAGTCCATCTAAATGACTTCCCATTTTGATTCTGGAATAGTGTGTGATTGTAACAATCCTGCTAGATTTCTATGTTCATCCTTCACTTGCTAACATTCTAGACATCTCACCACGTAACTAACTATGTCTACTTTCATTCCCTTCCAGAAGAACAAAGGCTTAAGATCTACCTTCATCTTCATGACTCACGAATGAGCCATGTATACTTCTCAATGCGCTTCACTTAAGATCAAATTTATTAGTTTTTTATTAGGAGGTATGTAAATTCTTCCATTAAATATCAAAAATCCATCATCGTCTAGTGAATAACCTTCATACTTCGATACCATCATGGTATCTCGTCCAATATTACTCTTAACTTCTTTATACCAGTCATCGTCGAATTGTAAAGTCATAATATTTTCTCAAAAATTCGTCTTAAGAGGTAATATTGAAAATATGTGCGGTCTCCTACTCAATGCATCTGCCACTCAGTTCATAGTTCCTTTAATGTAAGTAATTTGAAAATCGTATTCGTTAAGTAATTTTGACCAACACCTTTGTTGCATGTTCAAGTCACTTTGTGTAAAAATATGTTGCAATCCACAATGATCTATCTTTAATTTGAATTTTTTCCCAATTAAATAATGTCTCCCTACTCTCAAGGCATAAATAATAGCTAATAACTCCAAGTCATTTGTTGTGTAGTCCTCTTCATGCTTTCTCAATTTTCTTGAAAAGTAAGCGATCACTTGACCATCTTGCATCAAAAATATGCATAAACCTTCCTTGGATGTGTTTGTGCATACAAATAACTCCTTGTCCATGTCAGATACTTTTAGTATTGGCTTTGTCATCAGAAAATTATTGATAGTTTGCAATGCTTCTCTGCGTTTCTTAGTCCAAAATAATTTTTTTTCTTCTTTTGCAATTTCGTGATTGGATTTGCTATCTTCGAAAATCCTTCGAAAATTCTTTGGTAATATGCTTCTAAACCCATAAAATTGCATACATCGTGTACATTTTTCGATGATGGCCATTCCATCATAGCCTCTACCTTTTTTGGATCCATAATGATACCTTCACCAAATATGATATGTCCCAAGTAGTGAATCTTAGATTGGCAAAGAGAGCATTTTGATAGCTTCTCGTACAATTTGTTTTCTCTTAGGAACTATAGGACCAACCTCAAGCATTCATCATGCTCTTTCCTCGTTCAAGAATAAATCAGTATGTCATCAATACAAACTTGAACAAAATTTTCCAAGTATTCATGGAACACCCCATTCATCAAACTCAGGAATACCCTTGGGGTGTTTGTCAATACGAACGGTAAAACTATAAACTCATAGTGTCCAAATATTGTCTTAAAAGAAGTCTTAGGGATACCTTATTCTTTAATACGCTATTGGTGATATCATGATTTCAAGTCAATATTCAAAAATAACATTGGTCCTCTCATTTGATCAAACAAATCATCTATCCTAGGCAACAGATACTAGTTCTTGATCATTGCTTTGTTCAATTGACGATAGTCAATATAAAGTCTCCACAATCCATTTTTCTTTCCCATTAAAATAAATGGTGTAGCCCAGGGTCACATACTTGGATGAATAAGTCCCAAATCCAACAATTACTTCAATTACATTTTCAACTCTTGTAACTCAATCGTTGACGTCCGATAAGGAGCTATTGCAATAGGTTCAGTGCCCACTTTCAAGTCTATTATAAACTCCAACTCGCTTTCGGTGGTAAAAAGGGTAACTCTTCTAGAAAAATGTCCGCAAACTCTTGTACTATAGGAAGGTTTTCTAGTCCTTCCTCATCATCCTTTTCATTCAACACTAAGATTAGATATAGTTTGCATCCCTTGGGCATACTCTTCTGCAATTGTAGTGAAGAAATGAACCTCAAGTACACTCCATGGTTTCTTCCTACAATCACTTTACTTTGTCCCAACTCATTTTTCAAACTTAACCGTTTCATATTACATTTAAGTATCGCATCATTTGATTCCAACCAATCCATACCAATCACTATGTCATAACATCCTAGTATCATGACATAAAGATCTACCTTTGTTACAAAATATCCCAATTTAAGGCTACAAATTTTAACCTTTCCTCCCACCTTCTGTTTGGCATCCGATGCCATTTTTACATACTTGAAATCATCATGATCGACTGCCATTACCTTAATTCTCTTCAGTGTTGGACTAGAGATAAATCCTTCTGTAACACCTGCATCTAGCAATATACTATAGTTTTGGTCCACGATTGCCCGTCTATCTAGAAGGAATCATGGATGACCCCCACCTTTCAACTCTCCCTTAGATATGAGGAACTTTGGGACTGCATCATGAAAAGTATGAGGCATTAATATCCTAACCTTCATACAAACGTTAAAGTTAAACAAATGTTGAAGTTAGAAAAATGTTGAAGTTAAGTCCAAACACAAACTTGTTAACCTTTAACTTCTCTATGTTCAGGTATGGAGCATAGCTAAGTATCTCCATGAATATGGACTCATATTCTAGCACCGTACGATCACTTTGTCATAAGGCATTGAACTCATTAAGTTGATTCTCAATGAGTTCTTAGGAGAAATACCACTCATGGAACCATTACTCGAAAAACTCCCATGACACATCCTCAACGGCCATGTTCAGTTGAGGTAGGAGCATCCTCCACCATAGAAGAGAAATCCCCTTTAGCTGAAAGACCACCATGTGGAATTTCATGTTGGAGGTGTAATCACGAAGTGCGAATCACATCATCATGTTCTCCAACCATGCTTCAATGGCTAAGCCATCCGGGGAAACCCAGATCTCGGGAAATTTCACCTTCTCAAGTTCTTGGTGTATGATACTACTGCCAGATAGGGTGCATTATGAACCCTCATTGGGTACAAACTATCTTCCCTCATCTCTATATATGCGATTGATCAACTCCTATGACATCCTCCAGAAGGATCTCATCATACTTACTACATCTCCCACAACAATCTTCTCTTTCTCAACATTTCGCTCACCTTCATAGGGGTTAGAAATTTTGGACATGGATGCTATCAGAGGTGTCACACACCTTCCTCCAGCACCACGTCATCTACTTCCATTGTTTCCTCTAACCATGATTACCTACATGAGCAATTTCATATTTTTATTAGCGATCTAATTCAATCATTTCATTTAACACAACTGTAACGTCCTCCTCGTTACGACAACAACTCTGAGAACAGGTGCAATTTTTTTTTCTTTTTGTTTAAGGTGTGTGCTCGCGTGTAGAAGTAACAACACACTTGACTCTATGTCGCACTCGACAACCAACAAGATGCAACCACGATGTTCAGCACAAGAATACTGAAGGCACTCAACGAGTAACTGCAACCATATACGACCATAGGCATAAGGTGCACAACACAAACATTAAGACATACTGGGGGTGCACAGTAAGAACACCGAGGGAATAATCCATGGTGTTAGGGTTACTATTTCTACACAGGAAAGCAGGGTGTTTAGTCTTATGTCTTCTCGAAAGAAGATTAGACAGGCTCCTGGCCGACTGTTCAAGCAGAAACTAGTAACCCGACCTAGAACAAGACAAAAGCAAGACGAACACAACAAGACGACCCCGACATATCACAGTGACAACAAGCAATAAATGCCCCTAGACATAAGGCGTACAACTAGTAGCTGTAAGCAGAAAACGACACCAGGTGTTATGTACAGTACAGTCACCGATGGAGGAATCCAACTGTAGAGTTTGCTATTTCTGCATAGAAAAGCAGGGCTTTTAGTCTTATGTCTTCTCGAAAGAAGATTAGATAGACTCCTGGTTGACTGCTCAGGCAGAAACTAGTAACCTCCTAGAACAAGACGCAAGCAATGCAAGATGACCAAGTACAACAAATCATCAGACAACCATGCCCTTTATGGAAGACATAAGTCCACCCACTATTGAGACTCCAAGAAAATAATTACATAACAATTACTCCATTGTTTTTCTATTAGACCATGATTTACCAACCCATTCTTAAATATGTAAGTCAACTGAATTCAATCCCCATTTATTAAGCCAGAGTAACTCATCGTACTTAATTTCAAGGATAGTCATGATATATGTTTATCACTGACCATAATTATTACAATAACATACCATGAAGGAATAATTTCATTACATTTTCCTTACTTACCATGCAATAGGATAACCTCCACATTTCATCTCATATGTTAGTAACCATAAATAAACTACCATGACAAATTCATAAAGGCTAGCATCATTACATTATCATATAAACACTTGCAATTTAACCATCTAAGCGGCATGGTCATTACACTAATGATTAAGACATTGATAGTCCACTATATTTCATTAGATTACATGGTCATTCCCTCAATGATTATTTCATACATTCCATCATAAGACGATTCATTAACTTAGCAGTACTTTACTTCATTGTAATATAATGTAGTAACATTGCACTAACTGGTTGTAGTAACATTACCATAACTTTATCATATATTACCTTTACCCTAACATAAGGTAATAATGTAAGAATGTAATAATTTCAATCTGGCAGTTACATCGAGGTAGTAATACATCTGGTAGTTACATGATTAGAATAAGGTAGTAATAATAAGATGGCAGTGAGATTTACATAACCAACATCGATATGTAAAATATATATCTTTTTCAATTTCAGTTAAAAATATGATACACCCGTATAAGTCAATCTATATTATTTATAAATTCAGCTATATCTAGTATAACTATCTGAAATTGAAATAGATTTAGTGTAAATAAACCCACTGCCCCTTTTTTTTCAATTCCTATACATACTCTAGTTTTAATAACAATTTTAAGTTGCATATATTCATCTTGATCAAACTGCCAGTAGTTATAAATGCTATTTAGTGAATTCTCAACATAAAATATTTTATATTTTATAAATGTGATTAATAGATTTTGAACCTACAACTTTTTTATAAAACATTTAGTTTTTCTTTTCAGATTTTCTTTTTCATTAAAATATCATTAAAATTGAAGACTATGATTTGAGCAAAGACAATTTGAATTGCATCAATACATTCCAACACAGTTTACAAGAGTCAATGGAATATTATTTTGAATAATTCAATCTGAACACCAAATAAAAATAGTAGATCCCACCAATCCATTCTAGTATAGATCATGTGGTTTCTATATCTGTTCAAGCTAACAACGTTTTTCATCATCTCCTAATTCTTGTGGATTCTTGGTCTGTTTTTCATAAAGAATAAATGTATGCATTCTTTGATGTGTGATATGATGCATTCTAGTGCCTACATCTTCACCTATAGAGGTTGTGTATATATTCACAAGCAATTTAGGAAAGAACAGATATCATATCCATGAAGATGCAATTACAAAAAGAGAACAGAATTAAAAAGTTTTGTGTATAAATTCACCCGCAATTTAGGAAATAACAGATATCATATCAACGGAGAGGCAATTACAAACAGAACCGAATTAAAACAACAGCCCAACAATAAATTAAACGCCCAACAATAATTAAAAATGCCCAGCAATGTTTAAAAATGCCCAACAATGTTTAAAAATGCCCAGTCATATTTAAAAACGCCCAACAATGATTTAAAAATGCCCGACAATGATTAAAAACACCTAGCAATGATTAAAAACGCCCAGCCATGTTTAAAAACACCCAACAATGATTTAAAAACCCCCGACAATGATTAAAAACACCCATCAATGATTAAAAACAACCAACAGTAATTAAAACACCCACCGGCAATGAAAAATTCCCACACTAATTAAAAACGGCCACTGGCAAATGGAAAAACGCCTCCATGAAATTAAAACGCACTTAGGCACATGGAAAACAACCACACTAATTAAAAACGACCATTGGCAAATGGAAAAATGCCTTCACTAAATTAAAAACAGCCACCGGCAAATGAAAAACGCCCACTGAGATCTTAAACACTCACAAAGAGGAATTCGCCCACAGCATAAATAAAAAAATTCCCATAAACAATGTAAAATTCCCACCATCATTCACATGCCCACAGAAATCAGAATGCCCACAGCAAGGTAAAAATAAAACACACAATGAATTGAAGCACCACCAAACGAATGCAGAAAGCCAACAATTTCAAAAATGCCCAACGAAACCAACCTTGAAAATGAAATCTTCAACAGATCATAGGATAAATAATATAAACATTTGCCAACGCCCATACAGACGAATGCCAGATCTAAATGCCAGATCAACTAATCTTAGAAATCAAAACCAACAAGTGCCAGAAGGAAAGCCAGATCTAGTTTTACTTCCATAAAATATCAGCAAGCGAGATCGCCAGACCCAACATTTCAGAACATTACAATCATCTTACAGTTCCCAACCTAATATCTAATGCATTATAATCATTAAAATAAACGAGCGTACATGTTTCCTTGTGCCTGCCTCATATGTTGTTCGCGCCCCGATTGATGTCCCGCACTCCTTGCCGCTCCTACTTGCCGACTGTGGAACCCTCACCGATACCTCCCAGCCAAACGCTAGGGGTACTCTTCTTCCCCCTTAGCCCCCCGAGCCGCAAAGGGGCCACACAAGATCTAGAAATAAGACTAGCTTCTTAGCTCGCCTCCAAGGCTGAGCTACCACTCCAATACAGCTGAGAAATTCCCAACTCCTCACAAGCAAACAGTCAAACCAAAATTCGGCAGCGTAACGTTATGCTTACCGTTCATCCTCTCTTCCTCCTTTTCCCCTTTTTTTATAGAATTTGAGACCCACCTACTTTCCCTAAATCATTATTAATTTAATTTTTAATGACAATCCTCTAAAAATTATCTGTCGTCCAAGTGTCACTCATCCCAGATGTTTCTCCAAAATTATTTTCTTTAATTCAAATAAAAGACTCATTTCCCTCACCCCTCCTATAGTCGCTCCTAAAATTACTCCTAGGGTTCCTAGATCCCCTCTCATCTTTTAATAACTTTCCTAAAATGAAGTTGTTGATTTTTAGTAACTCCTTAATTGTTGATTCCTTTTTTCTTTTTACCCTATGTTTCCTTACTTTCCTTTATTAAGTTTTTTTTATTACAAGTTTCCTTATTTCTATTAATTGTTCCTTTCCTTTATTTTTATTTTATTTTATTATTTATTTATTTTTTAAACCCAAAAAGATAAATGCACTCATTAAACCTTTCATTTTATTTCTAAAATCTTAACTTTTACACTCCCACACTTTAATAATTTTAATTCTTCTTTATAATTTAAAAGCCAAGGGTTTCACTTAATTTATCTCCCTCATTACTTTACCCCCTTTAATTTTAAGAAGACTTTAACTAACACTTAGGAGGGTTTTAGTTTACGTC
>JZKD02S0274979.1:173168-196254 GCA_000966675.3 Picea glauca | reverse complement strand
TGTTACATCATAACCAATTGATAATAGTAAGATAATGTTTTTATTCTTTTGAAACATTAATACATTAAGAAAACATCACTAGAACAAGTTAAATATGATATCAACATAATTCAAAAATATGTAGTATAATTCATTCATCTTAGTGAACGAATAGAGATGGATGCAATGTCAATGTATTAATGATCTAACATACCCCATAATTATCACATAAAACAATAATAAAACATCACGATCCTTCAAGATCAACCACAGCCAATTTCATCACACAACAACAATTCTTCTAACAAAATAAATTAGCAAACAAGGAAATTAAGAACATCTACCCATCCAGTCTACCTTCAAGGTTAGGACCTCCAAGACACATAATCAATGCTCAAATTCGTGATTCATCTGATTGATTTTGACCACTTAAGGTCTCGGTACTGGCGACTGTTCTGAGGAACAAGGTAGTATCTAATTCCCATATTTTTCAGTCCAAACCAAACATCAATTAAGTTACCAACATACTTAGCTATATTTTATTCAACAAAGAAAAATATAGTCACAGGATCACCACTTCATAATGCCCAATGAGTATTATTACACTAATTCATCATCTTATTCAATTAAGGGATAGGAAGTACTTTTAGAAAAAATAATGCAATAAACTTAAACTGTAAAACAAAGTCCCTTAAATAGACAATCTATCATCTATGAGAATCTCAAAATTTACTCATGTCTACAACCTTATAAGTGTGACCACCTTATAGCATACAACCAAGTAGATAGATATATGATCTATATCACAAGTTAAAAGAGGAAGAGAACAACGAAAAAAATATATCATTGCAAGGTAGAAACATAAGCCTACTCTCCACCTTGGTGAACCAACATATACCGTGAAGAAGAAAAGCCTGTAACCGAAAGGAATTTTGTTTTAAGATTGAGTTAATAAGTCTCTGTAAGGAACTAAAATTCCTCTTATGGGTGTCATAGTGAAAAACTTCCAAAGCCAACTCTATAAGTGCGTGGACATTCTCCTTGAAAGCCCAAGTTTAGAAGGAATAGTCCTTGGTGTGTGCAAAGATCCTCTAAAGTCAGGAAGTGGCATATAACCTTCAGAACTACGAATGTTATAAGAGACAGTGTGAATATACATAGGGGAGGTAAAAGGTACACACTCAACAATTAGAATCCAAGGGTTAGGAGGGATGCACTATTGAGCACTGGAGTTCATTTCAAAGGTAAGTCTCAAGAAACTCTTGTGTATACATCAGTGAGTAAGAGATCAAATACCATTGAACAAGGGGAAATCTACAGTAGATGTCATATCTAGGAGTTGCATAAGAGGGTCGTTGGATCAACATTTGATTAAGTCCTAACCCTTAGATCTCAGTAAGGGTAGATCAACGACAGGGGGCCATTGCAAGATAAAAGGGTTGATTTAACAATAATGCAAGTTTCAGTTCCACCATCAAAACAGACCATCGATCGTCACCTACAAATAGATCAATGGTTGGCATCGATCCCATTATACACGATCATTTTCTATTACAGAATTCAAGAAAGGGTTTAAAAATCATGCTAGTCGAGACTCTCCAATCCTTCCTATCCATCTATCTTCACGATCAATTTAATCAAAACCATTGAATTAGACCATCGATTAACACTCAAGGATTTGAGCCAAGGTGAAATGTCTTTGTCATACAAAGGGAGGACAGATGCGCTTCAGCCTAGTTGATTGTGCCCCGAAGCTCGAATCGTGAGGTGGATATACATTGTACATTAGTGGGAGAATACTAGTCATTGGATCCGTAAGAATTCAACGATTCAACGCATTTGAGTTCGCAACAAGTAAGAGTTGAAAAACCTCGAAGCTCAGAAGTCTTAGAGTGAAGGATTATTGTATATCTAACGAACGATCATGGGGCTTGGATCTACGATCCTACCTTCTTCAACGGTTCGGTAATTCTCTACTCTGGCACAACTAGAGTCAGTAGGTTTAAGGAAAAGGAACTCCTCGAGTCCCAAATTAAGGATTAAATCCTCACCGTTAAGGCTGGTTACACACATAATTTGGATGAAGGTCAATTGGTAAGAAAGGTGTCGCACTCCTGGAGCCCATATTTAATCCTAACCATCATCAAAAGTTTAACAATATCCATCATATCTATGGGTTCAGCCTTCACAAATTCCAAGGAAACATGAGTTGCAACATTCAAAACCTCTGAATCTCGGAGCCCTGAAGTTTCTTATGGTCGTAGAACTGTGTGAGGTGTGTGTACCATTGATCTCTTAGTTATTCAGAATTCGACGCTCCGACAAGGTCAAGAGGTAATTTTTAAGGATTACAAAGACCTTGAATTATCGAACTTGCGCAGTTAAATCCATTTGTATATCTAATAACTGATCGAGGACTATTAGACCTAAGTGCCTTAGTCCTTCAGTGGTTCAGCAGTTCGACACTCTGGAGGAAAATTTTTTGTTGTTGCAAAGGCGAGGAAACTCACAGAGTTCTGAACTCTGGAGTAGATGTCAACCATTAATCAATGACAAAGGTAAGTTGTTAGATTAGTTTACTAAATGTTGACGAGAGAAGGTGAGGTAGGGATAACCTACAACTATTTTTCAACTCAACTCACGACTGGATTCGACTGATTAACACTTCGGGAGAAAATGAGTGTTGAGTTTAAGGAACCTCTGAAGCATCGAAGTTTCAGAGACCTGCATATCTCCCTTTTTCAGTAAAACTAGTTTCTGGCTCCTGGTCACATGCATAGCCTTTCCAAGGAAAAAGGGGCTAACACCTATGGAAGAAATTCAACTCAATAAATTGTTCACATGCTTCCTATAATCCCAAATACTTGGTTTCACATAAACAACACACATAGACTCCAATCACACGATCTTCAATATGGATAAAGATACAAATTTTAAAGAAACATAGATCATACACCATATAAATTAAAATTTACAATGAGGATCATGTCACTCTATTTAGTGTTCAGAAAACATCTGGAGTTACAACAAAAGATTAGAATATAAACACTGTAAAAATTATTCGTTTGCAACAACTGAAATTTAAAAAATATATCTCTAAACAAATTCGCATGGACAAAAAATGTAACCATTTACATTTAGGATTTCTAGTGATTCTACGAAGACTCCATAAATCTATTATACCAATACACTCATAATATAAATGAATTCAAAATATAAAAAGATATACCATAACCAACGAATGTTACATAATGAACATAGCCTTTGATTCTTGAACTCCTTCCCTTCCCTTCCCTTTCTTTCTAATCACAAAGAATTCATCGGTACCTCCCAGACAATGCTAGGGGTTCTCTTCTTCATCCTTAGCCCCTCAAGCCACAAAGGGGAAAAACACAAAAATCAGAACACAATAGCTTCTAGGCTTGCCTCACAAGGAAGAGCTTCCACTCTTTTCACAAGCCTACAGTCCCAACTCTCAAAAGTAAAAACATAGTCAATCAAAAATTCGGCAGCATAACGGTGCCTTCCCCAGGGTCCAATCCCCTTCCCTTCTACGTCAATGTATTTATACAATTATTCCTCACGGACATCTGTCCCTCATGCATAATTCATTAATTTTTAGAAATTCATTTCAAGGATTATTCATCCACTAGAGGTGTCACATTCTCCCCAAGTTGCCCAAGTAATTCCTCTTTTATTTTTATTTAAAATCCACCTTTCCTAATATTTTTCCATGTGTTCCTAAATTTCCTCTTAGTTGTCCCTCAGTTCCCCAAATCCCCTTAATTAATGGTTGTCTCCTAACTAGGTTTTAGTTAGGGTTGGATTAGGAGTCTTCCTAGTTAGGCTAGGGTTTATTGAATCAATTTCTATTATATGCACAACCCATTCTATCAAGTTGTAATCATTTTTAAATAAGGATTTATTTTTAATAATTTCATGCACCCTTGTTCATTTTATCAATTCTTTACGTCTTTACTTACTATTTCCTAACATTGGACTTCCTTCAAATCTTTACTCATGTCACAATTCAATTAGTTCATTTATTTTAAATTTAGGGTTGGATTTTAATCCAACAATGTCTAATCATTCCATTGTTTTGTAGGCCACCTATGTTTATTGACTCAGGTTTCAATTTTACGATGTGCCCTTCAAGATGCATCTCGTGCTCCAAGGGTGCCACTTGTGTTGAATTGTTTTTGGAAGTTTGTCCAACCCCTTGGAGTCAAAACTCCATCCGGTCGATCTTGTGAGAGACTAAGGGCTTCTAAGGAATAAGGATTGTTCCTTATTGCTTTCCCCTTAGAAATCTATTTGAGCTACTTTCTCAGCCTTCCCTCATGACATTGTGGAACACCAAACTAGGTAATCGTTAACCTACAATTTTTTCCATGGAAGGAGTGTTAGTAGGTTGTGACATGGATGTTGCCACCCATCTCTCTCAATATATGTTTTTTTGTGCAATGCCCCTTTACTCCTTATGTGAGTTAGATTCACAAGCATTGTCAAGCCTGCATCTACTGACAAAAATAGTGTCAAGAATCCATATATATAAATCATGCTAAAATTAATCATACAACATATGTGCATAATAATCAAATACTCAAACAATACAATCCACTCCCTAACTCAATCCGGAGTCCAAGGAATCCCTTTGATTCCATCGACATCGATAACCTGTCATGTGTCTTGCACACTCAAGACGACTTGTGAAAAGAACATGTCAACACATATATACACATCAATAAAATCAAGAAGCTATACCACCTCAACATCATCATATATAGCCCAAACTATGAATAAAATCGTAGTTCTCCATACCCGGATCACTTGCAAGCAAGTGTCCTCAAAGAATAAGTCAATAAGAGTATGCTCAGTAGAGAGGAATCTTACATGTATCTACAAAATTATGATGACACAAAAGATAAAAATATTACCACAGATACATTAATATTTCCTGTAATTAACTTCAAATTGTTTCCTTCTGAAGTTTCTCCGAGAAACTAATATAAATAAAAGTCCAAAATGGTTGTATTGAGAAAGAAAAACCCGAGGATCGATGCTCTAATACCAAATGTAATTAAACAAATCCATAAAATATCATAAAATAATAAAATAATACATCATGTAGTGAATGTGAGCATAGAGAACAACTCAAATATAAATAAGTTACACAATAACTCCTTAAATAATAGGGTAACCCCCTCAAAATAACCAAATAACTTCAAACATCACAATTGACATGTCCATATAATGAATACATGATATCTTATATATATGTATTCATACTTGCACACGAGGCCCCTTTACTACTAGGATGACCCTATTACATATATATTTACACATTACACATACATTTAGGCCCATATATGCCCCCGCTTGGGGTCATATCATATAAATTTAGCTATGTATATACCCCTTTGGATCTTAACATATAAATGTTTGAAATGTTGTGTAAGAACCTTTAAATAAATATATTAGAGTTAGTTATTCATAAAATAAATATACTAGAGTTAGTTATTCATGATTGTTGGTGAATAATTGTAGTATTTTCCAAGATAAAATATAATTTTTGCATGATTATTAGTACTAGTGAGGCATGTTGTTTATAATCTCCTTATTAATGGATAAACCTTAATGTATTTACAATGGAGACTCATGCGTTTCATCATTATGATAAAAAAAAAATCCATGTTTCTATATACAATCACCTTGTCATGTTTCTTAAGAAGCATGAAGACGTATTTTCCTTATTTGTTTATATTCTTCATCACACAACGTACATTTTAAATTGTTTCATAAATTTATGGGAGAAGAGAGTGAGATATACCTTTAAACTTGTCCCAAAGAGACTTATCCCTATCACTCAAAAAAATCTTTAATACTCATATACATTCCTTCTTATTGTTGAAATCATTATAATAATATTGGGATCAATTCCAAATATGTAAATACCATTCGTGGGAAAATAAAAAAATTGATTAATTGTCTTGGTCAACATCTTTCAAGGATGGTGAGATAAACAATTTTCAAGAGAGTATTTAATCTACAAGCATGTATCTTCCATAAATAAACCTATTTTTATCAATCCATTTTTTCCTAGGGTAGATGGGGATGAGGATGGAAGAACGGAAATATTAATCACCCATTACGAACATCTTTCAAGGATGGTGAGATAAACAATTTTCAAGAGAGTATTTAATCTACAAGCATGTATCTTCCATAAATAAACCTATTTTTATCAATCCATTTTTTCATATGGTAGATGGGGATGAGGATGGAAGAACAGAAAAATTAATCACCCATTACGATGCTTTTATTTCATAGTGATGAGAATGTGTACACATCCATCACCTATTGTGAATAGAAAATACAAGTCATCATACTCTATATATACATATAAAAAATAGTTACGTATAAGAAAAATATTATTATATGTTTTCACAATAACATTCATTGATATAAAACATGAACCTTGAATAGTAGAGAAAAGACTAGGTAGTGATTAACCATCCCTTTCATTATCACAAATGGAAAATGTTGCACACGAGTCCACACACAAATGAGAAACAATTATGTAAAATAAAAATGTTATTAGATGTTTTCATAATAACATGCATGTGATATAAGACATTAACCCTACCCTCGTCACCATTAATGAGAAATTTGTTATTTGAAAATTTAAAAAACCTAGAGTGAGATTCACTAACTCAATATAAAACCCCAAAATCCAATTTATTTTATCAAACCCTAACACAAAATCCAAAAAGGAGAATGATGACAAACCATAATTCATTGGAGCATTTTCTTTTCTTACAAATATTACATGAAATACTTCGTAAGTATGGGAGAATTTCATGAAAAAATAGTAGCCATAGCCTTTTAAGCTGAAGCATTGATGGATTATTATTGCAATAATATAGAGATCATGTTATTAGTAGACCAATTATATTATATTTGGTTATGGATATATTTTTTTAAAGATGAAGAGTACCTAAGAAATATACATTAGAATTGCAAAAAAATTAATAATACAAATATAATCATAACAATAGTTATATATTAAATTTCAAATAACATTTATGAATTTCTATTTAGTTTTAGAGAGACAAAATTAAGACAAATCCAAAACCATTTCCACAACTAGAATCCAAAAAAAATTGTCTATTTTTTACACTCTCACACTTTTGGTTTGATGTCTATGTGTGAGAATTTGGATTTACACATAGATATCCGACTTAGTGCCTGACACTTTAAGAATGTGAAATGTATTATCTAATATGTTTCAGGCTTTTTTTATTTCTAGTCTTTCTACAACAATAATGATAAACATGATTTAGATTTTTTTGTGATGTAAGAGCTTAATCATAGACTATTCATTAAGTTAGTTTTGATGGTGTTTATATTTTTGTTCTTTCTAATGTAAGACTTCTCTAACATTATTCAATGGGAAGAAAATATTAACATTAAAACTATGCATGTGCAATTGTAGGTAAGATTATAATTCTTATGGATGCGAAAAGAAATGTATTGGAGTTGTGTTTGAGAATGCACCTTCTTCAAATAATCGAAGTCACTTTAGGATGAGAATTTGGTGTCCTCTTTACATTTAAAATTTTCAATTCTAGGAATTCATAATTCTAAGCTTAGGGGGGAGTTCATGTTTAACTTGTTCCAATCTAACAAGGTTGAGTGTGCATGAATTTTTTTTGAGTGTGCATGAAATTTGTTTGAGGAAATTTTTCAATGAGATCATCCTCACAAAATGCTATGTCAAGTGAATTTTTTTAGCTCATTTCTAGCATGAATTTTATTTTTTCACTTGGAATTAAATGAATGAAATGTTCAATGCTTAGGTTTATGGATTACCTTATGATATAGATAAGGGTACATTTTTTTCTTAGTTTCATTGTATGCACTCCAATGTAATGTGCATATGTACATGTTGTTAGGTTCATAACCTAACCCATTTACTTAGGATACTTTATTAATGTATGAGTCAATCTTTCTTGAATAAGGTTCACAAAATAGTTAGTTAATAGTTAGTCATTGTAAAAAGGATCAACTTTATTAGTAAGGGTAAAATTACTTATGCTACCCTCATTATAAGTGAGACCATTGGTAGTTAATATTCTCTATAGATAGCTATATATTGACTAAAATTCTATGTAATTTTTTGAAGACTTGTTATTTTATTTGGAGCTCTTGTATAGGAGGTTTCCCCCTTGAACAAGTAAGTGAACATAACTCTCTCTTTCTTAATATATTTAATACAAGAGATATTTGTCGGGTTTTGTCTATTTTTTGTCATGTTTCTCTATTTTTATTGGTATTCTATTGCATTCTATGTGATTGATTTGAATTCATAGGGTTAAGTACATTGTAAGTGGTATCAAATCTCTTTATTGGGACAAAAAAAAGAAGATTTTGTTTTTCTTTTTGCAAGCATTTTGAGGGAAAAATATGATTTAAGAATTCATCTCAACTTATAAACATTCATATAAATCATATGAATAATCTACTAGTATATTTAAGTTTCTCCCAAACAAACACCCAATTCAAAAAAATATGAACTCAAAAGCAGTTTGAGAAGTGAATATATTGTTGATTTTAAAATCAGTTGTTTTAAGGATTTTCTAATGATGGGCATAAGTATTGCAAAGTTAATATATTTTGACAAAGGTCTAAGTTTTATGTGAAACCATTTCCAATAGATGCAAAGTGGCCATGTTATTTCCAAAAAGTGGTCATTACATAAATTTAGACAAATATTGTGGGATTTGTTCTTATTTCAAATTTTTAGTCGCAAACCCTAGCTTGAAAAATATGTTTTTTTGTAGTGATTTTAGAGCTCTTTCTCAGGTCAAAAAGATCCTAATTTAAAAAAAAATAAAAAAATAGAGACAAGCTCCAAGTTCTTTAAATAATGCAATGATCTATCATTCAATAGGTAAAACTATGGTCGGGGAAGAATACATGCAGGAAATACAAGTTGAAAGGCATTGTTGGAAAGCCTTGTGACCTATGTTTGTACCCCTTTGAGTAGTACTAGATCAGAAAATACCTATATACTAAGTTTCACTTCCACATACCCTCAAGTTTATAGGAAGTTCCCTAGATATACCCAAAACTAGCTTTCAATAAATACATCAACCATCGTGTTGCTACAGTACACTAAGAGAAAGACCTGGGGAGATTACTTTGTAGTACATGAGTAGTCAAGTAGTATAGCTAAGGTTATGATTGATCTTTCTTAGTTACTTCCCTAATATAGTTTATTGAGTACTATTTTTTGACCATGCACATATATAAGAGATATGTAGCACCTAACACTCCCTTATCCTCGAGACTCAATAAACTTCTTTAATGAACTTACACATGGTTGAACCTTATAAAGGACCTTGTACCAAAACCCCAGATAATATGAACACCTTCTCTATTGTAGACATGTTGGAAAGCATAGTATATCAATACATATCACTCTTAATGGATAAATTCAAAAAAATTAGAATACCATAAATGGTTGGGATTAGGAATTTGATCATATGCTAGATGAGAAGTTGGATCAAAAAATTTAGCAGATCCTAGACAACTTAGACTAGACATTGAATTTGAAGTTGAGATTTATGCAAGTTTGAGACATACCAAAAATACCCCTACAATGCACAACACATTGATAGATACCAATAAGAAAATTCTAAATTAGGACTATCTAACCACCACCAACAACCTTTGTATTCTCACAACCATAAACCACCCTCCATGGATAATAAAATATGGAATCACTTTCCTAAAGTGGACCCGAACAATTTTGATGGTTATGACCCATAAAGATGGGTCACCTATAATTAAAATTACTTCACCATCCATTTCATTAATGATGACATAATGAAACTTAGGGTGGGGGTCTGGTATATGGATCCAAAAATATGGCAATGTTGAGAACGACATAAAAAATCCCATGTGGTATACATCACCTTGAGTCAATTTGTCAAATTTATCCATGGAAATTTTGAGCGAGATACTCACTATTGGGGAATCTTACCAAGTTATGAAAAATTGGCTCAGTCACAGAATTTATCTTAGCCTTTGAGAAATTAACAATCTGTACAAAGAACTTAATCGATTCATTTTGTAAAGAATGTTGCGTTAGTGTTCTGAAGGAGGATATTCCAACACAAGTCATAATGAATAATGCTTTTACATTATTGGAAACATCTCAAAGAGATATAGAATAATAGATGGTTATGAATATGCAATCTAAAAAACCCTGTTTCATTCCCTACACTTTCCCTACATAGGTTAGTTCCCCAAGCTCAACCACTACTCTTCCCTTGAAAGTATAAAGTTTGTCTCCAATAGAAATGGAAGAAGTCCAAAGATGTGGAGTCTACTATTATTGTTAAGATATAAGGCATAGGTGTAAAGAAAAAAGTTGTTTTAAATTTATATTACTCTAGCCTTGAAAAAATTACAGAACTACTGAAGAGACACCATAGTTACTAGTTGAAGATACCAACCCTACTACTCAAGAATCTATCAAACACCAATTCCCTTGGGAAGAACCACTAATTTATTTTCATGAATTATTGGGAATTTAAAATCCACAATACTTGAAACTTACAAGCTACATCAAACACAAAAGTCATAGTCCTAGTTAATAGTGTTAGAACTCACAATTTCATTCACAATTGAGTGGCATAAGAAACCCATTTTAATGTTCTCCCAATCTAAAACATCCAAACTATAATTGAAAGTGGAGATATAATGAAATGTGGGGGTATATATGAATATTTTGAACTCCGGGTGGGAAAATATCATCTCAAAACCCATCTATTTTCCATAAATTTGGGTGGTTGTGATATACTATTGGGTGAATAATGGATACACACTTTTGGACTAGTCACCATGGATTTCAAGGAAATACATATGAGTTTCACTAAAGATGGTTATGTACACACTTTTTGAGGGCTTCAAGAAGGACCACCTAAAATGGTAATCTCTCATCATAGGGAGAAGTTATTAAAGAAAGAGAACTATGGCATTATTTCCCAATTTAATTCCATACAACTTATGAAAATTTAGACCCAAGAAATCCACCCACACTTGAAG
The DNA here is from genome assembly GCA_000966675.3 of Picea glauca. Lineage (NCBI taxonomy): Eukaryota > Viridiplantae > Streptophyta > Pinopsida > Pinales > Pinaceae > Picea > Picea glauca. The sequence goes on along the minus strand of JZKD02S0274979.1, from coordinate 185,163 downwards.
TTGGTCCTTGACAAACATCATTAGGTATTTGAGACACTAAAGGGTTTTTCCCCTTCTCATGGAGAGAATGACCATGGTATTCCATTTATTCCAATAATTCAACCACCAAATTTACATCCTTATTGACACCCTTTTTCACAAAAGAATGAAATTAAGAAAACATTAAGGAATTATTAGAGGTGGGGGGATTATGTCATAGTATAATACCATACTCAACACTAGTAGCCATTGTGTTGAATAATAAAGGAACTTGGTGCATGTGCATTGATATTAGGGATCTAAGGAAGTTGATAATGAAGGAAAAAAATAATATCCTAGTTATTGATGATCCTGTGGAAAAACTTCACCGAGCCAAGTTTTTCACTAAGATTGATCTAGGTTAATGATACCAATGAATTAGGATGAAATAGGTAGACATCCCTAATGCATACTTATGGACACATGAATGTCACTATGAGTTTTTAGTGATGATCTTTAGTCTTTTTAATTCTCCATCCACTTTCTAGAGCCCCATGAGAAAGATTTTCAAACCCTTCTTATGAAATTTTGTGTTGCTATTCTTCGATGATATTTTGATCTATAATAAGTAATGTGAGTCACGCGTAAATCATGTCAATAATTCCTCACAAATCTTGTAGGAAAACCAATTATTCTTGAATCTCCCCAAATGTGGTTTTGGGGCTCTTGAGGTTAAATATTTGGGTCACATTGTAAGTCAAACTACAATATGAGTCAATCCTAAGAAAGTGGTGCCTATGCAATGTTGGCCCCATCCAAAAACACTAAATATATTTCATGTATTCCTAAGAAGTATAACCTACTATATGAATTTTTTGAAAAATTATGGAAAACTTCTATCTCTTAGAAGTTCACTACTTAAAAACAATGTATTTCCCTGGAGAGAGGTAGAAGAATATGTATTTTGTTTTTTAAAGTATTCCATGTGCACTATTATTATATATGTGGTGCCTAATTTTACTATGAATCTTTTCTTTGAATGTGGTGCGTCAGGTAGACATCTCAAAGTAGTCTTGATGCAAGAAGGGCATTGCTTAACATTCACCATTAAGTATTTTTGTGACCAAATTTTAGGAAAATTCACATATGATAAGGAAATCATAGATATGCTTCATGTAGTAGAGACATATCATCCATATATAACAAGGAGGAATTTATATATCAAGACTAATAATCATAGTTTGAAGTACTTCCTCGAACACAAGTTTTTCTCACTAGAGAAACATAAGTGGGTCACCAAGATGTTGGGGTGTTATTATGAGATCATATAAAAGAATTTTCAAAAAACTATTGTGGATGGTGCTTTATCCAAACAATTTGAAGAGGATGGATCACACCTTTCTTTATCTTCACCAATTCCAAGATGGCTTCAGGAAAACCATAGGGAATGGCTTGAAAACAATACTTTAAGTCATGTAACAACCCTGGTTAAATAGATGCATAAGGATTATTAAGTAAAATTAATTAGATAAGTAATTGTCCTAATATGGTTTTAGTTAAACAATGATTAGTATTAATAATATTATTTATTAATTAATTGTTTATAACTTTTGATTGATTAATTAATTACATAACACATTCAATGATTTGGGTAATAAATTAAGGGGCTTAATAAATTTAATTTAATACTTATGAAACTTTGTGTATGACAGGTTAAGGATAAGATAATAAAGGAGGGGATAAGGTAATTAATGGAGGGGAGGAGAGTCGATGAAGGGGGAGATATGATGGGGAAGATTCCTATGGTAGGGGGGATGATTATGAGAATTTGGGGGAGGAAGAATGATTGGAGAGGAGGAGATTGTAGTTTTGGTTTGGATATTTTTTGGTTTTTGTTGTTGGGTTCTGGAGTTTTGCTGAACCATTGCAGAGGGCACCAGGTTGCTGGGGGTTTTGGGCATGGAGTCCAGGATTCCTTACGGTATCGTGGAGCTAGGGAGCCGGACAGGATACTCCTAGCTAGCTGGTTGGTTAGTCAGTTTGGGCAAGGTTTGGTCAAAACAACAGGCTGGACAAACAGATCAATAGGAATTAGCATCAGGGAGAGGTATTTTTAATTATGAATCTGATTAGTTATGTGATGATTAAGTAAAATTATAGATTGATGTTCATAAATTCAAATTTATGTTGCTTATATGCTGAATGAAATTGCTTATTGCTTGCTAATTAATCTTATTCTTTAAACATTATGAAATTTTTAGACTTAATTAAATTGGTCCCTACAAGCCAACTCGTCTAGTATATCCCAACCCACCTAAAGGTTATACATGGAAACATGATATATTTAATTATAAAGGGTGAATTGTTCTAGAAAAAGATTCAACCTTAAAAAAATGATTCTTAGAGGAGATACATTTATCATTGATAGCATATCACTCTAGATTTCATAAAACCTATAAAAAAATTAAGTACTCATTCATTTCGGATAGAACGAAAACATAAATCCAATATTTTTTAGGATCCTATTACACTTTCCAAATAAATAATGGTCATACAGTAAAGAAAACAAGGGCATTGCAACCACTATCGATACCAATATAGATATAGATCAACATATCAATTTGTTTTATCGTAAGAATCTAAAAAGTGAGAAACAAATTAATCATTGTTGTGGTTTGTAACGAAGCTCCTCGTTATGACAACAACTCTGATAACAGGTACAATTTTTCTCTATTTTTTTTTGGTGTATGCGTCCATGTAAAAGGAAACAGACACACTTGACTCACGTTGCCACCTGGCGACTAACAAGATGCAACCATGATGATCACAACAAGCAGACATAAGGTGCACAACAAGTAACTGCAAGAATTAACGACCATGGACATAAGGCACACAACAAGTAACCGCAAACATTTAACGACATACTAGGTTATGCACAGTACGAACACAGGAGGAAGAATCCATAGTAGTAGACTTTACTATTTCTGCACAGGAAAGCAGGGCATTTAATCTTAGTTCTCTGCTTCAGAGAGAGAGAACATCAGATAGGCTCCTGGCCGACTGCTCAGGCAGAAACTAGTAATCTCCATCAGCTATGTCGCAAGAGTGGAAACCCTACCTTTAAAGGGCTCGAGACTCTTGATACGACATAGGATTATTTACAAAAAAATAATCACACACACAAGCTTATATACTAGGCTACATGGAGGTGTCTACATCCCACCCGACTCAACAGACCAAGCCTACTAAGCTAAGAACAATCATCTTATAAACTCAACAATAAAAAAAAAGGTAGCTAGGACATTTACAGTAAGCAACAAAACACATCAAGTTTACATAACCAAATGTAACCCTTTTACTTATTTTAAACACTGACACCCTCAATGGGTAGCGCAAGATGGGACGACTTCGTCAACATCCCAGAATCATATCGTTGGAGCACGAAGTCTAAAGGCGAAGGAGTAAACTATTTCACATTAAAAGAGTTATTTTTAATCAACTCTAGTAAAACAATACCTCCTAAGAGTTGAAAAATCACCTCTAGAAGTTATAATAAAACAATATTCCCCATTGCATTAAACAATACCCATATTTTGTTAATTAGTATCCAAATTGTATTAAGGCAAAGTTTAGTTTGTATCAACATTACTCAATTATATTAAAACATTAATCAATCATCTTTGACGATGTCCACTTTATATTAAGACAATACTCCAGTACATTAAGACTTTACCCTCTAAACAATAATTAAACAATACACAATTTACATGAAGGCCATACCTGCTAACATTTATACCAAGACAAATTCCTCTTATCCCAATTATAAGGTAGATTGCTAGATTTATTAGGTTGCTAGTGTTTGCAACGATTGTGATCCTCAAGGAGTTATGGATCCAATTTTACTGTTAGGTGACATGCCCAACTGTAAAAATTAATTGCAAAGAACTATATTCAATTATCTTAAGAGAGGTGACAACAATAACCATGATTCACATTGAAGGTATATATTTATATTTAATAATTTCATAAGCATTTCATAACAACATCGTTTTCGTATTTAAACTAATCAATTAAAATTTGGTCCATAATGCGCTCTGAATTCAGTCAATCAGCAAATCCTATCGGCATTAAACAACAACAATTAAGGCCTTGTGCATAAAACTACTCACAAACAGTTCACCAAACAAACCTACATAACAACTGTCAACAAGTGGTTCTATCCAAGCTGGCATGTCACCTACGGTCTAGTGCTAAGGTGGGTAAGGTTAAGGTGCTGACCGAAATCAAAGGAAGGGTGTTGACTGCAGGAAAGGGGATTGCCGACGGATTAGGAAATGCAGGCGCAAGGGAACAAGTGGCATTACTTTAAGGGGATACTTGACATACACGCTAGGTAAGGCGCACATCAGGCCAGAATTAACAATACCGTAATAAACTATTCAACAAGGACAAATGAGGGAACACGTTCCGTTCTGTCGGTGAGTCTTCCGAAATGTAAGGGACAACAACAAATTAGAGAACCAGGCTCGTTTACCATCCATATCATGAGGACCAACAAATTTGTTTGTCAGGCAGGTGAGGAGGGGAACGCGTGGCCAACTGACGACTTTAGGCGAGTTTTTTGGAGGGGAAAAAAAGAAAGCGCGGAGGTAAGGGTAAGATAGTCTGCTCGCAAATCAATAGAGGGTAATTTAAGTGTTGTCAGTGTAATGATCGACTAGATGTTCCTACCCATCGTCATTCTCCACACCATGTGCATGAAGTCGCATAAAACAGGGGCAAAAGGAAACGCTAAAAAAGGGAGGTCACTCAGAAAAAGAAGCTCAGCAAAACTTAAGTAAATAAATCGCAAATCCAACCAAAAACCAAGGAATGACAAACCAAAATGCAAGGAGTTATTACTTAACAACGCAGGGATGTGTAATCCACGGATTTCAGAGAGGAGAAAGACAAAATCGCAGAGATTAAATGGTTGAACGCATGGGTTGAAATCGCAGAGATGGGTAACCCCAAAACACAAGATTACAACAGAGAAAACAGAACGAAGGCGGTTGGGAACAAGTGGGTGTATCCTGCACCATAACGCACAGGAAAACGGACCCAAAAACGCAAAAAAAGTACACCACAACTCATTGAAATCCCAACCCCAAGGCAGAGGTTATGGTTGAAAATCGCGGCATCCTTCAGCGAATTATAACACCAAATACAAAGTCTAGGTGGTAAGAAAAAAAAACGTGGGCATCCTTCCCAGATCGCAGAGAAACATAAACATAAAGGAAATGAAAATTATACCATCACACTATCCCTTAAACAATCACAAACGCCCAGATACATTAAAAGGTGAAAAAAAAGGGGTGGTGTATAAAAATCCCTAGGATATAATATTTGTTGGTGTAAGTATAAGGGTTCTCTGAATATTTGAATGCATTAATCAACAAAAATCATTGTCCAAAGTATTGTTTTCACAGTAATGAACACAGTCCAGGAACTCTGTTCAGAGAACATTTCATCACAACCATGACCATATTTGCTAAGGACTGTAACACTGCTCATCAAAATTTTAAAAGAGACTATACACTATTCGGGATATACAATCGCTAAAGTAAAACAGGAGTGTAAGGATCACAGTGGAAGGCAATTGAGGGAAGATCCCGATAAAACCATAGAGGTAGTAGATAATCATTGTTTCAGTTGCTAGAGCTAAGCTATCAGTTTGGTTCTCATTGTTCACGCAGTAAAATCAAATTCTTAATTACTGTAATAACCACTTCCATTGCCATAGCATATTTAAACGGTCAACCATCACTGTAGTAATAAGATAAGTTGAACGACATCTAGCTCAATACAAAATACATCCATGTAAAAATCAGCATACAGATTAAGCCTAAGATCCTAATGCATACTACTCTACCAAAACTCAATTCATACCATTTCCTTAACTCCCACCTCGAATGATGACCCCGCGCTCCGTGCCATTCCTGCTCTGTGCCGCTCCCGCTCGCCGATCGTAGAGACTACACCGGTACCACCCAACCAATCGCTAGGGGTACTCTGCTTCCCCCTTAGCCCCTCGAGCCGTAAAGGGGCCACACACACTCCAGATGGTCCGTCTAGCTTCCCAACTTGCCTCGCAAGGCTGAGCTACCACTCCTATTCGAGCTAAGAAAATCCCAACTCCTCACAAGCAATTAGTCAAGTCACAATTATGGCAGCGTAACGATATGCTAACAGTCGATCCCTTTCTTCCTCATCTCCTTTTTCTTTTATAGAGTTTTGAGACGCACCAACTTTCCTAAATCACATTTTAATTAAGTTTTAATAAAAATAATTCTAATTATTCTCCTTCGCACAAGTGTCTTCCATCCACCTCTTTCCTCAAGTAATTATTTTCTTTAATTTATTAAATTACTCATTTCCCTCACCCACCTAGAATCGCTCCTAAATTTACTCCTAGGTGTCCCTAGATCCCCTTACATGTTTTAAATACTTTCCTAAAAGAAAAGATGTTACTAAATTAGCTCAGATTAGCAGGTTCTTAATTTCAGATTCCTTACTATGTTGACCGTGCTTTCTACCATAAGTTCCCAGATTTCCTTTATTAAGTTTTCTCCATTACTTAGTTTCCTAATTCTTATTATTCCCTTCTTTCCCCTTTTTATTAAAGCCCAAAATGGCAGTTGCGTTATTAAATCTTTCACATTTATTATTTATTTAATTATCTTTTGTTCTTTCACAAGTTAGGAAATAATTTATTCTTTGCAAAATTTTAAAACCATTAGTTTTAATTTAATTCTTACTCTCATCATTTACCCCAAGAATTTTATGAAGACCTAACTATTACTTAAGTGGGTTTTTGTTTTATTTTATTTTTATTTTTTATTCTAGGGCCTTTTTCTTTAAGGTTACACTAAATTTTTACCCTAGAAAAGTCTTAGACTTAGGACTTAGATTCTGAGCTAGGTGACAATTGGTCAGGGAAGTTGTTTAAGGATTTCTTAAGGTGTTAATGTCTTAGGGCCATCTAGGTTTGTTTATTTATCATGATCAATGTGACGTGCCCTTTAGGACGCACTACATGCTCCAAGGGTGCCACTCGCCACATTCATTTCTTTTTCGCGATGTGCCCTTCAGGATGCACCATGTGCTCCAAGGGTGCCACTCACCAACTTGTGGTTCTATTGCATGACGTGCCCTTCAGGATGCACCATGTGCTCCAAGGGTTCCACTCACCAACTTGACTGATTGGTAGACATCTATAACCCCTGGAGTCAACACTCCACCAGGTGAACTTGTGGGAGACTAAGGGCTCTAAGGAATAAGGCCCCCACCTTATTGTGCACCCCTTAGAATCATCGTGAGTGACTGTCGCAGTCTACCCTCACGACATCGTGGATCCTCTCGAACAAGGTAATCGTTAACCTATAGTTTGAGCCACGGCGGGAGTGCTAGGAGGCTGTGGCAGGGCTGTTGTCCACCCCTCTCCCTCAACCTCTATAGAAATTGTGTGTGGCCCCTTTACTCCATATCTGAGTCTGGTCAGCAAGCTATCGTCAGCCTACATCATCAACAATCGTGTCAGAACATGTCAACATCATATCATAAAATCATGAAATATCATAGTAAATAAATCAACCCAAATAGCACACTCCCTGACTCAATCCAGAGTCGAAGGGGTTCCACCAATGCCTCTGCATCCTCAAGGTCTGAAACCCTGCACACTCAATGAAGCTGAGTCAACAGCACCTATCTACGTCAAAGTAGTAAAAACATCATGTCATCTATCATAACGCATCATAATCAAGGATAAATGGTTTAACATCATAAAAGTCCAGATCACTTGCGAGCAAGTGTCCTCAAAGAATAAGTTTTCTCAGTGCGCCAGAGTGGGATGTTACATGGTTGTTAACCATATTTCAAAATATACTCATTTTTTGTTCCCTAGCTCATCCTTTAAGTTTGTATTGATTTTTCCAAGTCTTCATGGATCATATATTTAAATTACATGGCATTACCACTTCCATTATCTTTGATTGGGAATTGACATTCACTAGAAACATTTGGCAGGGGATATTTAAACCTCAAGGTACATAGATAAGTATGATCACTTCATATCATCCCCAAACTGATGGCCAAAATGAAGTTGTCAACAATTTCTTAGAAACCTATTTGAGATGCTTTGCTTATGAAAATATACACCAATGGGATCAATGGATTCCCCTTGTAGAACGATGGTACAATACCATTGATCATGGAGGTACCAAAATGACACCATATGAAGTTGTTTATGGAACAAATCATGTATCAATGACATCCTATGTACCAAGAACCTCTAAGTTTCATGCAGTATATAGAATGATTCACATCAGAGAAGAAATTATCCATACCCTCAAGGACAAGTTGGTTATGGTGAAAAATTGAATGAAAAAACAAGTTTATCATCATAGATCCAAGTGTTATTTTGTTAAAGGGTATCAAGTATTTATTCGCATGAAAACTTATAAATATACATCATTCAAAGACAAAATTCCACATAAGATATATCCCAAGTTATATGGTCCCAATCATATCATATAATGCATTGAACATGTCTCCTACAAGATGGCTCTCCTAGCCCACTCCAAAATTCATCCAATATTTCATGTGTCCTATTTGAATAAGGTTGTGGGATCAAATTGTAAAGTGAAAAAAATCCTACGAGAACTTGATGAAGAAGTTTCCATTTGGCTCTAGAAAAAAGTAGTAATGGACACTAGAGAGTTTCAATTGCACTAACACATGATTTGAAAAGTATTGATTCAGTCAAAATATATGGAAATAGAATATGCCACATGGGAATTGATAGTGAATCTATAACAATTTTGTCACCTTTAACCTTCAACGAAAGATTTATTTTGAAGGAGGAGGGCATGTTATGGGCCCTACCCTAACCCCCTCACTTAGGATAATTTATTGATGTACGAGGCAACCTTCCTTGGATAAGGCTTACTAAATAGTTAGTTAATACACTACAAGGAAAATAACTTGTAGGAGAGGTCTTTGCAGAGGTTTTTAGTGTTACAAGATTGAGAATATTTTTCAAAAACAAAAACTACTACAGCCTCCCCTATTCGTAGGAGAGGTTTTAACGGATGTTTATTATAACCTAGAAACATTTGACAAGTGGACGTTTTAGTTGAGGTTTTTTTTTTTGGTGCTCATATTGGTCACACACATAGGAGTGTGTTTATGTAAAACACACAAGCTCATACACAAACCTAAAAGAATCGATGCTCATATAATTATTACGCAATGGTTCCATCTTTGTTTGTTATATACCACACCAGTGCTCATATAAATATTATCCATTGGTTCATTCTTTTTTGTTCTATGGTTCATCGATGCTCATATAATTTGTACACACTGGTGGCTATATTACCAAGTGCACCAGAGGGAAGTGAAATTTTAAAATCTTGATGTGAGTTTTCAGCATCACTATTTGTTACTAAGCGCAAGTGCATATTGCAATCATCTGCACCATAAAATTTTGAAATGAGAAACATAACTATATATTATGTCATTTAAATTAATGATGATTTTTCACAATTTTTAGCAGTGATGTGTATGACTCATAAAAATGCATTGGTGTCTATTTTATGGCAAGCACCATTTAGTGAGTTCAAAATAATACAATGCACTGATATGTATATATTTTAATTAATTATTTTTTTTTACAAATTTTCAATTAATCATCTGAGAATCAAATAATTTTTATAATTTAATATTGATTTTTATATTGTCGTTATAATTTCATTTTGATATAATGATTGAATTAATGTGTTATCTAATGGATTACAACTATGTTTTTTGTAACACTATAATTCATCGATAAATTAATTAATCAACAATGCAACATTTTACAACATTCGACAATATAATAAAACAAGAATCCAATTTTATTATATATAAATACTGATACAAAATGGGACAACATAAAGGTCAACAATAATAAAAAAAGAAACCAATATGTAATTGTTACACTTACTAGTAACCTATCGACATCCAATTAGAACAATGTGTCAAATACATCAAACAAAATAAGAGTTTTTAATTGTTAAACTTATTGGTAACGATTTAATTCATCGATATATTAATTAATCAACAATGCAACATTTTACAACATTCGACAATGCAATAAAATATGAATCAAATTTTATTATATATAAATACACATACAAGGGGGATAACATAAATGTTCTCATCAAGGGGGATAACAAAAATGTCTTGAGTGACCCTTCTTAAATCTCATATGTTTCTCATCAAGGGGGTGCCAAGAAAGCGTAAAGCATCCCTTCTTCAAGAATGTAGTTTTCTCATTGAGGGAAATATTAAAGAAGGGTTATCCAACCCTTGATCAAGAATAGGTTTTTCATCAACATGGATCCTAATTAAAGGTCATATAACACTTCCCCTAGGTTGATATTATTATTGTGGGGGATCCCAAACAAGGGTCAAATGCTTCTTCTTCAGTCCTAGTGTTACCATCAAAGGGTATCCTAGGAAAGGGTCAATCAACCCTTATTCAAGCTCATAGGTTTCACATATAGGTAAGTTCCATGGAAGAGTTAACTGACCCTTGCAGTGGATTTATACTTTCATCAAGGGGGAATCTAGGGAAGGGTATATTGATCCATCCTATAGATTAATATCTTCACCAAGGGGGATCTCAAAGAAGGGTTTTCAAACCCTTATTCAATATTATAATTATCATTGAGAGTGGTCTTAGAAAATGGTTTTCCACCCTTATTCAATATCGTAGGTTTCTCTTCGAGTAAGATCCTAGGGAATGGTCGGCCAAACCTTCCCTTAGATTAGTATTTTCATTGAATGAGATTTTGAAGAAGGCTTGATGAACCATTATTTAAGTCTAGTATTGTTTTGAAAGGAAGTATTGAAGAGAGGTTAGCCAACCCTCAAAGATTACTATTCTCATTAAGGAGGAGCTTGGGGAAATCTTGACCAATGGTTCTTCAAGATCAGAGTTTTCATAATGGGGGAAATTCAGGGGAAGCATTAGCCAATTATTCCTCTACAATCATATTTTTTCTCAAGAGGGATATTAACGAAGGGTTAACCAACCCTTCCTTTACAATAATATTCTTCTTAAGGGATAGATTGAACAAGGGTCATCCAACCCTTCTTCAAGCTTAGTACTCTCATCAAGGGTAAATCTAGAAAATGTTCATTTAACCCTTCTTTAAGGTCATAGGTTTGTCATCGAAAATCACAAATGAGAAAAAAACATGAGGAGTGGACCCTTAAACACCACAACAAAAAGTTGAAAGAGTAATAAATAATATATTATTGTAGTTATTGATTTATTATGCTTATAGTTATTTATTTTGATATTCTTTTAAATTATTGCATTTCTTTATTATAATATTTTACTCTCTTAGTATCATTGACCTACATTTATGGTCATTTGTTAAACAGTGATAAAATTATAAGATTTTATTATTTGTTATGTAAAAACACAAAAACAAGTAAAGAAATAAAAAATTACACATTATTTGTGTCAAGTTGGGAGGCCATTAATTAGAAGGTGCGTTGTAATTTTATCAATAAAATCTCATTTATTATTTTAATATGATAAACTATAGTTTTAATAAATTTTGAATAATAAAGTAATTGTCTAAACTATGAATTTGAATTTTCAAATTTGAATTTTCAAAATATGTATATGAGTCTTTGGATGAGTATTTGTAAAGTGAAATATTATATCTCAAAAGTATAAATATGAGTCTTTCTAAAGTGAAAAATTATATCTCAAAAGTATAAATATTTATTTTCAATAGTGTTGATTTAGATTATGGAAGTGTTTATTTTCAATAATTTTTAAAATAATTTTTATTTTAAAAATGTAAATTTAAATTTTAAAAATAGAAATTTTGAAATAAAAATGTTTTTATTTCAATTATTATTATTTTAATCTCAATAATGTTAATCTTAAATTAATAAAATGTATACTTGAATTTAAATACTTTGTATTTATTATATATAT
>JZKD02S0274979.1:159926-172090 GCA_000966675.3 Picea glauca | reverse complement strand
TGTATGAAAATACTTTATTCAAATAAAATCTCATCCATTAGTGTTAGTCTTTGATTATGTAAAATCACTCTATTTATTGACCTCAAAAACTTACTTAATTGCATAAAATGCACAATTTTATTCAATTTTGTAAGTGCACAATGTAATATGGGTAACATCACTACGTTAAATGGTTATGAAAATTAAGTGTGTATATTAAAACCAAGTGTTCTAGCACATTCATACCTGCACATTCATATCTGTATAGTAATGGTTAGAGTATAAGTTTGATTGAGAATATTAGAACTTTAAACTTTAAGAATTCTGTTATACTTTTTTAACTAGTAGTTTTTCATATTATTTGCTAGCTTGTCGAGTTGTAACAATACATCATACTTGTTAATTGAGTATAGCACGGATGATTGTGAGGAATGATTGTTATCCGTTTGACCTGGGTTCAATTCCCATAAAAAAATGACAAGAATACATATAGTATTGTAATGACTTCGAGCCTATATGTAATGGAAAGTTTCCTTTGATTAAATTGAATATCAGGAAATAGTTTTTTATAAAAAAAAAAAAAAAAACAATATGTCATACTTGTTTACATGAATTCATAAAATCTATTTTATTTCTTTCTTAGCTAGACATAAAACATTTTCTCACTATTATGTTATCATATAGTTATTTCCAATTTCTTTTACGTTTTTTTTTGCTAGTTTTGTTTACTAACTCTAATAATCTCAATGTATGTATGCATTTTACATAAAATCTTGGTTGTACTCAAGTAAAAATACAATATCGGGACTTATTCTATTACTAATTACAATTTATCATCTAATGTTATATCTTAAAAAATATAAAATATAATAGAGGAGTTTGGTAATGGATGTGCATTAAAATAAAATGAATATATTCCACTACATCATTACCTAGAATATTCACCACATTGAAATTTATAATCACTGTGGGGATTTTTTTCCAAATGAAATAAATTTCAATAATACCTCTTCTTTTCATTTGAGGAATTTCACATAAAATAGAATTCCTTAGAGATGCACCTAAGTGTATCGAAGATGTTGGGTCCAATGTGTCGCCCTCAATGAGGGTGGCAGTGGGGGGATATATTTGATAAAACATAACCCAATGTGCCAAAAGAGATAATGTCCTTCCCGCAGAGGAGTGTTAACTAAGAAAGTTGATCCGGATTATTTTCGGCACGAAAGGAAGGTGGAGATATTACACAAAAATACATATATATATATATTGCAAGAGAGCCAGTAAAATAACATAGATATATTAGATATATAACAAGAGGAACAGATATACAGTAATACACAATTTCTATTAATGAGAAAAATATACAAAACTGTAGAAATACAAAGTGAAAGACACACTAGAATGGTGGCAGCTTATCTTTGAGAAGATATGTGAGAGATATGCTCATTCGCAAGAATATTATTGTTGGAATGAGACTCCAAATTCATTTTTAACATAAATAAAATCCAAATACCTAACCCCAAAAGATGAAAATCCAATATTTTTGTGGACCCCGTTTTGGGAAGTTTGGTGTACAAACTTCCCTGAGGCATAACTTTGGCATATGATCTTTGTTTCGGGTGCACAATATCTCATTGGAAACGTATCGACAAGGAGATTAATTTTGGGGGATCAATAAAATAATTTGACTATGATTTCGGTGATCTATTGTGAAAAAACATTTTTTAGGCCCTCAAAATGGCCCCGAAAGTTTAGGAACCGAAAAACTACTAAAAATAGTAAGTTGCCAGAAAATTGTTTTGAGATAGTTGAAATAGGTGGGTGGCTAGCGATATTCTATTGGATGAATCATCCATCCTTATGAATAAATTTTCTCCACTGCATTGAGTTCTTGGAGGAGAGGGGGAATCATTTGTTGAATCTGGACCTTGGTGAGCTGCTTGCCTTGATGGAGAAGTTGCGCTTCTTGGTTTGTGGGAGGTTGTCGAGAACCTGATGAGATTATTGTGTGCAGAAGGAATATTTGCACCTTCCTTCAATATTTTTTACCTACTTCTATTGGATAGAAGTTGATTGGACTGAGGCTGGAGTGGTTCCAGTGTTTTTCTATTCACCTTTTGAGTAGATTGTGAAGAAGCTAAATTTTATAGTATGAGATACTACCTTGTGGCATTGTTTAGGTGGGACAATATTCAGAACTATATCTAATATCTTGTAGACATGACCCCCCATAGTAACATTGACACTACCGGGTTGAGACTCATAAATATCATGGTGATTCTACATATATGGCTGGCCCAAAAGAACGTCACAGACATCTAGTAGGGAAACATCACATAATACCTCATCCTTGAAGTGTTGGATGTCGTATAAAAATCAACGTTTCTTGTTGACATGAATATATTATCCCTGGCGAAGCCACCTGATGTTGTATGGTTGTGGGTGTGGTGTTGTAAAAAATCCCAACTATTTGATGACCTTTGTTGAGATGAGGTCTTTCTGGCTTCCACTATCAACAATAAAATATAGCAGGGTCCCCTTAACCCCACATATGTGAATGAAAAAGGCACTCCCCATCTTCAGGATCTATTGATTCTTTTGGTTGAATTTTTGCGGTTGCGACAGTAGCAGTGGGGTTTGCGTCAATGATTTGTCTTCTACTAGTATTTTTTGACTGATATTTTGAATCATGGTTCTACTCCTTGTCTTTGATATCAACCACCAATGAATATTTTTAGAAACGTTCATAGGTGTTATTCTAGGGTATTTTGTATAAATTGCACCATTTTCTAGTGTCCTTCTTCGTCTTTATTTTGCCCTTATTTTCCTATGGCTTGGACTAGTTTTCTGAAGGCTGGTTGTTAGGATTGTCTTTACCATACTTTGGTTGTGTATTTGCAGACCCGAATTCCCACTTTTTCTGGTGCTTAAATTTATCTTCGACTTTAACATCATATCGATAAGCAACACCCAATGATGAGATGTCCAAAAAATCCATTACAGTTTGGATGTATATGTGTAGAGCCCCATGGTATTTTAGAACTAGATGTCCCTTGAAGTATTTGATACCCATATTGGTGCACAATGTATGGAAGGTATTAGTGAACTATGGAAATTCTTGGCCCCTCTCTTTTGACATTGTTTTCCATATCATGTATTGGTTTTAATAATTGCCAACAGGTTAATATTGTTCCTTGACCGCATCCACAAAAAAATCCCAAGTGGGCTCGACCCGATATAGTCCAAACTCCTCTATCGAACTTTGTTGGTAGTAAGTTTCCCAACAATTTTTGACATGGGAGATAGCCTTAAGGAGTGTGAAGGTGATATTTTTCCTATTGGATAAATTATCAACAAAGAAATAATCTTGTAGAAGATTTAACCATTTTTCTAGGGCATCTGCATCTGTCTATCCTTAAAATACAAGAATATAAAGATTAACTTGTACCTTGAAAGGAGAGGTGCCTCCAAAGTGGTCTCTTGATTAATATGTTCCTATTGTTATCGACACGTGTTGAAGGATGTGGGAAAAAATATCCATCATTTCGTCCCTCTATCACGTCAGAGATTTCTCAAGCAATAGATTAATAGAATCTTCTTCTCCATCATTTTATTTTTCTTTCACCATGGAGGGATTATTGGGCTTGCAAAAGAGAGTATCCTCAAGAGAGACAATCTCAATACCCAATTTTTTGTACTCATACCTTGTGGGGGGCATGCACTAAAAAACGATCACGAGCATCCCGCTCTAATACCATTGATTTGCATTACTTTAGGTATGAAATGAAAGCAAAGATATAACACAGAAATATGCATAGGTATTGAAAAAGATAAAATAATATATTATACATATATTAGATATATAATAAGAGGCATAGATATATTTTAATACACAATTTCTATTAATGAGCAAAATGTACAAAACTGTAGAAATACAGAGTGAAATAATCACTAGAATGGTGGCATCTTATCTCTGAGAAGAGATGTGACATCTACACTCATTCACAAGAAGATGATTGTTATAATGATGTTCCAAAGGAATTTTTAACATAAATAAAATCCAAAACACCAACCTCGAAAGATGCAAATCCAACAGTTTTGTGGACCCCGTTTTTGGTAGTTTAGTGTATCAACTTCCCGAGGGCATAATTTTGGCATATGATCTTCATTTCGGGTGCAGGATAGCTTGCTAGAAATTTATTGACAAGGATATTCATTTTGGGGTCTCAATAAAATCCTTGGGATATTGTTTAGGTGCTCGATCATGAAAAAACATTTTTTAGGCCCTCAAAATGGCCCCGAAAGTATAGGAACCAAAAGAATTGCTAAAAATAGTAAGTTGCTAGAAAATTGTTCTGAGCCAGTTGGAATAGGTGGGTGGCCACCGATATCCACATGGATCAATATTCCCTTGTTAGGAAGCAATGGTGTCCATTTCATTGAGTTCCCAGGGGAGAGAGAGAAGCATTTGTTGAATCTGGACCTTGGTGAGTTTCTTTTCTTGCTGGAGAAGTTCTGTTGTTTTGTTTGTGGGAGGTTGTCAAGAACTTGATGAGATGACTATGTGCAGAAGAAATATTTTCACTTTTCTTCAATATTGTCGACGTTCTTCTACTGGATAGAAGGTCCTTGGACTGAGGCTGTAGTGGTTACAATGTCTTTTTGTTCACCTTTTTAACAGATTGTGAAGAAGATGAATTTTGTACTATGAGATACTACCTTACGCCACATTTTGGGCAAAAAAATAGTAAGAAATACCTCTAGTATCCTATAGAGATGACCTCAAAGAGTAAAAATGACACTATGGGGTCGAGAATCATAAGTAGCATGGGGCTTAAAGAACATCACAAATAGACAATGAGGAAACATCACATAATACATCATCCTTGATGAGTTGGATGTCATACGACAATCAACACTGTTGATTGACACAAAGATGTCATCCCTGGCATAGCCACCTGATATTGTATGGTTGTGGGTGTGGTTTTGTTGAAAATCCCAACTATTTGATGACCTCTTCTGACATGAGGTTATTCTATCTTCCACTATCAACAAAAAATGTACCAGGGCCCCCTTCACCCACATCTGTGAGTGAAAAATGTGCTCCCCCTCTTCACGATCTACTAGTTTTTCTGGTTGAATTTTTTTGGTCATGACAGTAGAAGTGGGGTCTACGTCGATGATATGTCTTGTACCATTATTTTCTGAGTGAAATTATGAATCAGGTTTCGACTCCTTGTCTTTGATATAGACAACCAATTACTATTTTGAGTGACATTCATCGGTGTTGTGCCAGGGGATTTTGTGGAAATCGCAACATTTTCTAGTTTCCTTCTCTGTCTTTCTGTTACCCTTGTTCTCCTATGGCTTGGACTAGTTTTATGAAGGCTAGTTGTTAGGTTTGTGTTTACCAAACTTTGTTTTTTGCGAATTTGTAGACCCAAACTCCCACTTGTTCTAGTGCTTAAATTTCTACTCGATTTTAATATCATATTGATAAGAAACAACCAATGATGTGATGTCCAGAAAATCCATTTTAGTTTGGATGTATCTATGTAGAGATCCATGGTATTTATGAAGTAGATGTCACTTAGAGTCTTTGACACCCAGCTTGGTATGCAAGGTATGGAAGGTATTGGTGAACTTCGACATTTCTTGGCCCCTCTCTTACCACGGTGTCATCAATATCATGTAATAGTCGCCATAATTGCCAGCAGGTTAATATTGTTCCTCGACCACATCCACAAAACAATCCCAAGTGGGATCAACCCCATATATTCTAGACTCCTATGTGGAAATTTTCTCCCAATAAGTTTCTCAACAATGTTTGACATGGGGGAGAGACTTAAGGAGTGAAACGATGATATTTTCCCTATCAAAGAAATTATAAATAGAGAAATAACCTTCTAGAATATTTAACCATTTTCCTAGGGAATCTACATCTATCTGTCCTTCAAATACAAGAATATCAAAATTAACTTGTACCTTTAAAGGAGAGGTTCCTCCAAAGTGGTTGATTGATGAATATGCACCTATTGTTATTGGTAGGCATTGAAGGATGTGTGAAAAAATATCCATCATTTTGTCCCTCTGTCGCGTGAGATCTTTCTCAAAAAATAGATTAATAGAATCTTCTGCTCCATCATTTTTCTTTTCTTGGGTGTGTGAGTGTGAGTGTCCTCTAAGAAGATATTTGATGGTTGCACTCATTCGCAAGAAGATGATTGTTAAAATCAGGATCCAAAGGGATTTCTAACATAAAGAAAATCCAAAACCCTACCCTGGAAGATGAAAAGACAACAGTTTTTTAGACCCCATTTTTGGGCAGTTTGGTGTATCAACTTCATTGGGGCATAGCTTTGGCATACGATCTTCATTTGTGGCGCACAATATCTCATTGGAAATATATAGATGAGGAGATTCATTTTGGGGGATCAATTAGAGCCTTTAGGCATGATATAGGTGTTGTATTGTGAAAAAACGTTTTTTAGGCCCTCAAAATGCCCCCATAAGTTTAGGAATCGAAAAACTACTAAAAATAGGAACCTTTCGGAAAACTGTTTTGAGGTATTTGGAATAGGTGGGTGTCCATCGATATCCATCTGGATCAATCCTCCCTCATTAGTAATAAATGTTCTACATTGTTTTTCATTCCTGAGGGAGAGGGGGAAGCGTTTTCTCAATCTGGACCTTGGTGAGCTGCTTTCCTTGCTGGAGAACTTGCACTGCTTGGTTTGTGGGAGGTTGTCAAGAACCTGATAATATGACTATGTGCAGAAGGAATATTTTCTCTTTGCTTCAATATTTTCGACCTTCTTATGTTGGATATAAGGTGCTTGTACTAAGGCTCTAATGGTTGCAATGCCCTTTTGTTCACCTTTTAAATAGATTGTAGAGAAGATGAATTGTGTGGTATGAGATAGTACCTTGTGGCACTGTTTCGGTGGGACAGTAGTTGGAAATACCTATGGTATCCTATAGAGATGACCCCCCAGAGTAATAATGGGAATATGAGGTCAAGACTCATAAATAACATGGTGCTTCCACATATATGGTTTTCCCAAAAGAAAATCATAGACATCCAGAGGGAAACATCACATAATACCTCATCCTTGAAGGGATGGATGTCATATGACAATCGACACTACTAGATGACACAAAAATATTTTCCCTGGCAAAACCACCCAATGTTGGATGGTTATGGGTGTGTTGTTGTAGACAATCCAAACTATTTGATGACCTCGATTAAGATGGGTTTCTTCTGGCTTCTGCTATCAACAACAAAATGTACTGAGGTCCCCTTCACCTACATGTGTGAATGAAAATGGAAATCCCCCTCTTCAGGATTTGTTGGTTCTTCTAGTTGAACTATTCTGATCATGACAGTAATAGTGGGGTTTGCATAGATGATAGATCTTCTACTAAACAATCCCAAGTGGGATCAACCCCATATATTCTAGACTCCTCTATGGAAATTTTCTCCTAGTAAGTTTCCCACCGATGTTTGACATGGGGGAGATCCTTAAGGAGTGTGAAGGTGATGTTCTCCATGTCAGGGAAATCATGAATACAGAAATAACCTTCAAGCATATTTAAGCATTTTCCTATGGAATCTGCAGCTATCTATCCTTAAAATACAGGAATATCAAAATTAACTTGTACCTTGAAAGGTGAAGTTCCTCCAAAGTTGTATCTAGATGAAGACACACATGTTTTTATCGACAGGAATTAAAGGATGTGGGAAAAATTCTCTATCATTTCATCCCTTTGTCACATGAGATCTTTCTCAAGCAATAGATTAATATAATCTTCTGCTCCATCATTTTTCTTTTCTTCCTCCATGAAAGGTTTCTTGGGCATGCGAGAGTGAGTGTCCTCAAGAGAGTCAATATTGATACCCAACTTTATATACTCGGACCTCGTCGGGGACATGCACTAAAAAAATCAAGAGCAACCTGGTCTGATACCACTAATATAGATTATTTTTTGCATGAAATGAAAAATTATATATAATACATAAATATAAAAAAATATTTCAAGAGATCCAATAATGTAAGAGATATATATCCCATATATATAACAAGAGACACAAATATATAGTAATACATACTTTCTATTAATGAGTGAAATGTACAAAAGGGTAGAAACACAGAGTGAATGACTTGCTAGAATGGTGGAATCTTATATCCAAGAAGAGATTTGAAGGGTACGGTCATTCACAAGAAGATGATTGTTAAAATCAATCTCTAAATTCCTTCTCAACATAAATAAAATCCAAAACCCTAACCCTAGAAGAGGAAAATCCAACACTTTTGGTGACCCCGTTTTGGGGACCCCGTTTTGGATAGTTTGGTGTATCAACTTCATTGGGGCATAGATTTGGCATACGATCTTTGTTTGTGGCCCATGATAGCTCATTGGAATGGTATCTATGAGGAGATTAATTTTTGGGGCTCAATTTGATCCATTGGCCATATTTGAGATTAGGAATTGAAAAATTGCTAAAAATAGTAAGTTGTCAGAAAATTGTTTTGAGCCAGTTGGAATAGGTGGTTAGTTAGCAATATCCACCTGGATCAATCCTCCCTCCTTAGAAATAAATGGTCTCCATTATGTTTTGTTCTTGGGGGAGAGGGAGAAGCTTTGTCCCAATCTGGACCTTGGTTAGATGCTTTCCTTGCTGGAGAAGTTGCATTGCTTGGTTTGTGGGAGGTTCTCAAGATTTGATAAGATGGCTATGTGCAGAAGGAATATTTTCTCTTTACTTCAATATTTTTGACCTTCTTCTACTGGATAGAAGGTGCTTGTATTAAGGATGTAGTGGTTTCAGTGTACTTTTGTTCACCTTTTGAACAAATTTTGAAGAATGTTGAATCTTGTAGTATGAGATACTCCCTTCTGGCACCGTTTCAGTGGAACAATAGTCAAAACTACCTATGGTATCCTATAGGTATGATCCCCCAGAGTAACAATGAAACTATGGGGTAAGCACTCATAAATAACATGGTTCTTCCACTTATATGGTTGGCCCAAAAGAAAATCACAAACATCTAGTGGGTAAACATCACATAATACCTCATCCTTGAAGGGATGGATGTCCTATGAAAATATACACTACTGGTTGACACAAATATAGTTTCCATAGAAAATCCACTCAATGTTGTATGTTTGTCGGTGTGGTGTTGTAGATAATCCAAACTATCTGACGACCTCTGTTGATATTGGTTTCTTATGGCTTCCACTATCAACAACAAAATCCAGTGAGGTCCCCTTCACCCACATGTGTGATGAAAAAGGCATTCCCCCTCTTTACGATCCATTGGTTCATCTAGTTGAATTGTTGTGGTTGAAACAGTAATAGTGGGGCCTGTGTCAATGATCTTTCTTCTACCAGTATTTTTTTGAATCAGGGTTTGACTCCTTGTTTTTTATCTCGACCACTAAAAAATATTTCGAGTGACATTCATCAGTGTTGTGCCAGGGGATTTTGTGTAAATCGCACCATTTTCTAGTGTCCTTCTTCGTCTTTCTGTTACCCTTGTTTTCCTGTGTCTTGAAATGGTTTTTTGAAGGCTGGTTGTTAGGGTCATCTTTACCATACCTTCTTTGTTATGTATTTGTAGGCTTGAACTCCCACTTGTTTTGGTGCTTAAATTTCTACTCAATTTTAAAAACATATCCATAAGTAGCACCCAGTGATGAGATGTCTAGAAAATCCATTTTAGTTTGGATGTATCTGTATAGAGCCCCACGTTATTTCAAAACTAGATGTTCCTTAGAGTATTTATATACCCAACTTGCTGCACAAGGTATAGAAGGTCTTGGTGAGATCTGTCACTACTTGGCTCCTCTCTTACTGCAGTGTGGTCCATCTCATGTACTGGTCGTCATAATTACCAAAAGGGTAATATTATTCCTTGACCGCATCCACAAAAAAAATCCCAAGTGGGCTCGGCCCCATATATTCTAGACTCCTTTGTTGAAATTTTCTCCCAGTAAGTTTCCCACCAATGTTTTACATGGGGAGAGCCTTAAGGAGTCCTAAGGTGATATTTTCCTTGTAGAAGAAATTATGAACAAAGAAATAACCTTCTAGCAGATTTAACTGTTTTCCTTCAAATATGAGAATATCAAAATTAACTTGTAACTTGAAAGGTGAGGTTCCTCAAAAGTGGTTGTTTGATGAAGATGCACCTGTTTTTATCAAAAGGCGTTCAAGGATGTGGGAAAAATTCTCCATCATTTCATTCCTCTATAATGGGAGAGCTTGCTCAAGCAATAGATTAATAGAATATTCTACTCCATCATTTTTATTTTCTTCTGCCATGGAGGCTTTCTTGGGTGCAAGGATGAGTGTCCTCAAGAGGAAAAAAATCGATACCCAACTTGCTATAATTGTACCTCATCAAGGAATTGCACTAAAAAATGATCAAGAGCATCTTTCTTTGATACCACTGATTCAGATTATTTTTGGCACAAAATGAAAAAGGAGATATAACACAAAAATATACAAAGATATAGAAAGATAGCTAATAATATAATAGATATATATTGGATATATAACAAGAAGCACATATATATAGTAATACACAATTTCTATTAATGAGCGAAATGTACAAAACTGTAGAAATACAGAGTGAAAGACTCGGTAGAATGGTGGCATCTTATCTTTGAGAAGAGATGTGACGGCTACGCTCATTTGCAAGAATATGATTGTTACAATGAGGCTCCAAATGGATTTTTAAAATAAATAAAATCCAAAACCTTAACCTTAGAATATGAAAAGCCAACAGTGTTGTGGATCCCATTTTGGGTAGTTTGGTGTATCAACTTACCAGGGGTGTAACTTTGACATACGATCTTTGTTTGGGGCACATTATAGCTCTCTAGAAAGGTATCGATGAGGAGATTCATTTTTGGGTCTCAATAAAAAACTTTGGGTATCATTGAGGTGCTCAGTTGTTAAAAAACATTTTTTAGGCCCTCAAAATGGCCCCATAAATTTAGGAACCAACAAACTGATAAAAATGGTAAGTTTCCAAAAAATTGTTTTGAACCAGTTGGAATAGGTGGGTGGTCACCGATATACACTTGGATCAAAATTGTAGTATTATTACTAGAAAATTTATCTAAATCAATACAGACAATGGTCAAAGAAAATATCAACAAAAACACAACATACTTCCAACATTTACAAAACCTACTTCAGCAAGATGGCAAAACTATATAAAAAGAGCCATGAATTTCTGCGCATTTCCACCTAAGTCAGTGTTTTCACATCCACGCAGATAAGAAAAGTGTTGAACGTTCACTCTGCTTGGTTCATGCGACTGACCTTTATTCAACCCGTGTGGACCCTGAAATAAGACATTTATGTATTTGGTTAGATCTCAACCACTTTTAGGCTAAAGTGAATGAGGAAAAGACACAAAGATCGACCCAAAATGTTTTCATGGGATGACTTAAAGGATAGAATGTACCTCTAAAGGCCTCTCATTCACACTTGGAACATGTTGTGAAATATCTTGCTATGGTTCTATAAATACATGGCCATTGTATGCTAAAAATAAAGGAATTCATTGTATTGTTATGTTTCCCATTTTACCTTAGAGAAGTTATTTATTCTCTTGAGATCCTATTGAGAAATCATATCATTTGGTAAGATTCTCACCTCTTGAGAAACTTGACCAAGAAGTTCTTCATCGTTGTTATATAAGAGAGTCAAGCTATATTTTTGGGGGAATCAAGATCCCTCTGAAGGAGGAATAAGCGGTCCATAGTCCCAATTTTTTATTTTGGTGTTCTCAACTCAAAGATCTTTTGTCATTTGGGCAGTTATCTCTTTTGTCACTTTCATGCACCTCTTAGAATTTACATCTTCTTAGTTTTCTTTCATTTATTGGTTATTTTTTTTTTCTATTATATAATATCTTTTGGATTCACTAATATACTAATCATTTTGGTGGTGTCTTGTTAGTCCAACAAGGAATTTAAGGGTCCTATTTTTGTTCACCTAAGTGGAAGGAAGAACCCAACAGATTTTTTTATCACCACAAAATTTCTCACAATCAATACAGACAATGGTTGAAGAAAATATTAGCACAAACAAAACATACTTCCAACATTTACAAAACCTACTTCATAAGGATCACAAATATATATATATATATATATATATATATATA
>JZKD02S0274979.1:133009-149787 GCA_000966675.3 Picea glauca | reverse complement strand
TTGTAACTCTATATCTTGTATTCCCACTCTTTTATGTGTGTAGGGAGAAAAATAGTCCTACTACAGTCCTTTAACTTTGCAATCAGCCTCCTAGTTGAATTTTTTGTTCCCTCCACAGACCGACATCTACATGGGTATAGAAGAAACAGACATGCAAAAACACACGGATTTTTTACCAGAAAACTCGCACAAACTGCATGACGTTTGGGCCCAAACCCACATAGATATGTGCAACTGTAAGGCCAAAACTCGCATGAATATGCAAAAAAATTATTTATTTATTTTTATTTTTTAGCGTTTCATGCACTTTGTAAAACAAAAAAAAAGTAGTTCTTAATTTCTTTCTTGCATCAGTACTTAGCCACACATAGATATATAAGGGGATAAAAATAACCATTTTATATTTCCCTTTATTTATTTCCACATGGATGGCTTAGTATAGCATTCAAATTTTAAAACTAAAACTTTATTTTTACAAATCAACACATTAAAATGAGACTAGGAGACTATTTTTCCAATCTTGGAGTATGCTCTTACCTCGCACCTTTGTGTGATCTTGGAGATTAGAGAAATGGATTTATTAAGAAACCTCCATCTTCCTTTCAAAAATAAATCATTTTAGGAAAATAAAGTACCTCTTAGTTTCCTTTGTTGAAACATAATTAAAAAGGTTTGCAAGGGCCCATACATGCCCACATGTGCATAATCCTTTAAACTTCCTAGGTTGTTTTTTAGAGAAAACAACCTAGGAAGTTTAAAGGATTTGTAAGGACCCATACATCCCCACATTTGTACACTCTAGTGACAGTTTCAAATATTTCTTATATTAGATAATCATTCAAGGAAAATTAAAATCTAAAGAGTAAGGACCCACATGTCCACCATACTAGCTACCTAGGGATTTTTAAATTTTTGCAATGATTGTTTTATAAATTTAGTAAGTTATAGATAACTAATATTTGTAAAGGAAAAAATGATGTCCACATGTTAAAATGTTGATCATTGACTTATTGAAAATGATTACAAACTTCCATTTCTTGCACACAACATCACCACACACTCAAAAGTTTTTTATTATAATCTTGAAATCGTAGTATGCTCTTCTCCCCATGCCCATAAGAAATCTAGGAGGATCATAAGGGTTTCATTTGTTTAGTGAAAATATTTTGGTCATGCCATTGTTAATCAACAAGGTTGGCCCATGAACCAAACTTCACATACCATTTTCACATCCTAAAAGAAACCATTAAATAAGACATATTTAACCTCCACGGGAGGAACACAAAAGAAAATTGTAGTCTAAGTTATGATTTTGGGGATAGGCATCCAAATAACTCCCCATCGTCCTTTTCTCATTGAAACTTAGAAGTTGTGAAATAGGGTATCAAAATCATTCAAATCAAGAATTCCTGCACCATAAGGCAGGGAAACACTCGTCAAGGGTCAAAGTTTGAGGTTCAATTCTTCTATGTGTGCCTCCTTGGGTCACCCAACCCTTGGAAAGAATCCATCATGTGACCCATTTCTAAGTCTTAAAATCTGAATGTCATCCTTGATCAAGGTAACTTAGTGGAAAAATCTAGGTTTTATCTATGCATGTGGCACTTGTTGGATGCAATCACACCACAATTGGATTTTCAACAATTGTTTGGAAATATCACTAGTACTTTCAAAATATGCCCCCTTCACCCCTCATTATAACTCATTGTTCATACCTTCACTAGCTCCTCTTTCAGTGGATTCATACCCCACTATTGATTGGTTTTGTAAGTCCTAGTTCTTTTTGAGAGGAAGGATGATATGTCTGATAGCATGAGTGAATTTATTTTTATTTCCTGATGCATTTAAAACCCAAAACCATCTTATAATGTTACTTGCATGTTGATTATTTGGGTTGGTTGTCATTGATGTCAACCCTTTAAGAAAGTCCGGTAGCACAAAGGTTTGGGTAATGGAACCAATTTTGTTTGATGTATAATGGTATGAGTTTTGATATATTTGTAGGTAATACTATTCCATATGGATATTACATGTCATTCCATTTCCGATGGTATGTGGAACGTCACATAACTCCTCACGATTAGAGAGTTATGTCCATGTGAAGTTGGAAAAAGGTTTGGGTAATGGACCCAATTTTGTTTGATGGATAATGGTATGAGTTTTGAAATATTTGCAGGTAATAATATTCTATATGGATAGTACATGCCATTCCATTTCCAGTGGTATGTGTAACATCACATAACTCCTCATGGTTAGAGATTTATGGAAATGTGAAGTTGGAGAACCCTCATGAGTCATCTAGAAGCCCCAAAAGGTCAAAGTAGTCAAAGTGGTTTAAGATATTTTAGAGGGTAAATAATAAAGTGAAGTGTTGAGTGTATTATAAATCAAATTGAATACACAAGAAATTATTTAAATAATAAAGTTAATGGATAAATTACTAATTGGACAAGTGGTTAGAAGTGGGTTAACCCTAAAATAATGAAAGTGGGTTAAGATGGTTAAAAGGTAACCCCTTGAGGAAGCTACATGAAAGTGTAAATAAGAGGCAAGGATCTCTCATTTAAATCACACATGATAATATTGAATATATATATAGGTTATTGAGGTAACCAAATGATTTCTAATACAAATTTCAGAGGGAAGGTGAAGTAAAGAAGGCAAAAATTCAAGGGAGGATAAATTCTTTTGATGATGCTTTCTAAGGTATGTTATTTACAAGTCATATCACCATTTTTGCAATAGATTTTTTTCTATAATGATTCATACCATGAAATTGCGAGGCCATTGAGAAAACATATCCAAGTATTTGTGATACAAATTCCATCTTGTGGGTTGTTTTTTTTTTGGAGTTACATGCCGTGGAAAATAGGATTTGTGGCTAGTCCTGAAACTAGTGTAAAACAAGTGTTTCGGGTAAAAACGTCATAAATTCTTCATAACAGATCCAAATTCAGTAATACCAAATGTATTGATTATATTATAGTCTATAATATTCTGTGTACAATTTTCAGATGCATAAAACACATATTCTGTGTGCGGCATGCTCTACAAGTTCACTCTCTAGAATAAGCCATAATTCAACAAGGTATGCCATTTTTGCTATAACTCATTTTATGAGAGGTTCAAAGTAGTGAAATATGGAGGAATTTCATAAAATAAATTGAAAAACATTGTGTACCATTTTCATATATTTATTCATTACAAGTACATAGTTATGATTATTTCAAGTTAAAGTTGTTGACTAATCCAAAACTAGTCATGTGAGACTAAAGTAAAGTTTGATAAAATGTAAGTCTCTTGCTGTTAAAGTTAAGGAAGGTTTGCAGGCATGTGATCATATACACTGGGTCTATTACAAAGTTACAAATCAGATTTGGATGATGAAATTGATGAGGGATTTTGGTTGAGGTACATGTTGGGCACATGCTTGAGACAAGTAGTTAGTTGGCACATACATGAGGTGTATAGTTGATAATGTTGGTACATATTGATGAGTCATAATTTATGTGTATTTGATGCATGATTGCTACATATTTGTTTCATGGTTGATGTAACATCTTGGTTCTAACCCTTATGAACTATAATGTATTATGTAAATATGACTTAGGCTGGTGAGCTGGTAAACTTGAAAAGTGGCCAGAGTGCCTAGGAAATGTAATACTTCATATACTTTAATAAAATACACCGTTGGATGCAAGACCAATAAGGAAAAAATATATAGGGGGCTATGATTCCATGAGAGAGGGGGCTTGAGGGGATAAGTCTTTTTATTATTATTTTATTTTACCCATAACTAATTTTATGGAGAAAAGGGGTTACATGAGCTTCTTGGGAGGGAGGCCATGTGGCTCTTGTCTTAATGTGATTTAAACATCCCTTGGGGGATGTTTTGGGTCTTCTTCTTCTTCATCGTCTTTTTCCACTAGTTCGTTTTGTTCCCTTGTTCTTCTTTCCTCTTCACTCATTGTTTCTACTTGGTATTCTCTTGGAATGAGCATGGAAAAGAATGGAAGGAAGATGAGAGCCATTGATGAATGGTTGTAATAATTATTGATCATTCCAGGAGGGAATGGATGCCTGCGTGCATAATCTTGATGATAGTTCAGATAGAACTGTCCATAGCTCCAAGTCCTGAGAGTCCCAGCAGAGAGATTGTTAACTAGAAGCACTAGATCCTTGGAAGGAGATGGAAAACCCGAGGGACTGTGTGGAAGAGAATGGGTCCACTCTCTTGGGGTTGTGCACGCTGGGTAGAACATAGTTGGTGTACTTGGATTTTTGTGAGTTTTGAAAGGCTTGTGATAGCTTGAGTGATGAGAGTCCTATTAGTTATGAGATTGATGACAGTTCATATGGAACTATCCAAAACTAAGAGTCCTTGGAGTTTCCAATAGGGATATTTCCTGACCAGTTGCACTTGAGCCCTGGAGAGAAATGGAACAACCTCCGGGACTGCATGGCAGAGAAAGGTGTTCATTTCTTGTGGTTGTCTAGGTTGAGGGGGAAAGAGAGATGGAAATTAGGATTTTTTGTGAGGTTGGGAAACCTTAGAGCTACTTAGCCATATGATGTGTGTTTAGACTTGGCCTAGGACCTTTCCTTGTAGATTCATAGCCCTCTCTCGGGGGTGACCTATTGTTGAGAGTAAATTAACATCAGTGTCTATGGTTGGGAGGAGCGTCCTTGGTCTACAACCAATTGTTGAACGTTTACTTGCAAAGATAAGTGCTCTCTGTGTTTTCTGTGTAATGTGTATTTTCGTTGTGTATTTAATTATCCATAAAATATGTATTTTTAATGTTCTTGTTTGATGGCTATTTTTTATGCATGTCACATTGTTTATATATTTTATGTTGTGGCATGGATCTTGTCTTATGCATGTGGTTTGCATGATTCTAACATTTTTGAGAAGTACTTTTTTTTCGAGATAAGATCAGAGAACTGAGTATTGGGACTGCAATGTGCCCCGCCTGTTGGTGGTTGGGTGTGTTACAGCCTATTTAAGTGGTATATCTCGACCTATGGGTGGATGGGTATGTTACATTTGATGCACTCGTTGATGGTACAGGTTGAGGTACAGGTTGTTGCATGGTTGATGCACTTGTTTATGGTACAGGTTGATTATAGGTTGTTTGGTACAGGTTGGTGCAGGGTTGATGCACTTGTTTATGGTACAGGTTATTTGGTATAGGTTGGTGCATGGTTGATGCACTTGTTTATGGTACAGGATGATTATAGGTTGAGGTACATATTGATGCATGGATGATGCATGGTTCAGGTTATTAGTACAGGTTGATTGGTACAGGTTTACAATAGTATATCTCCTAGTGATAGTGTTGCAATAGTTCAATCATTCTATTTCTACGTCAGGGAAGTTGGATGGGGAAAGGATACGTGGTTGTATCCACCTTCTTAATGTAGCTAGAGAACATAGGGGGTTCTATCCTCCTTCTTGTTGTAGCCATAGAATTTGATATTTGGAGCTTCCTTCAGGTTGTACCCTGAGAAACTATGGGGTTGGAGCCTCTTTCCAGTTGTAGCTGGAAAACAAAGGAATTTGGTACTTCCAATGAATGTATTTCTTAAAAACATATAAGAAAAAAAATTATGTGGTTTTCCATGTAAAAACACTGGTGTATTGTGTATGTGTATGATTTCTCATTTGTTCATTATTTATTTACTATGCAATTATTGGATGATAATTCTACATCGATATAACACTTGCATATTGTGGTTATAAAATGATTGAATTTCTCTATTACTGTTTCAGCCCCCCTCTCAATAATCCAACAATTGGTATCAGAGCAGGTTCCTTCAGAAATTAGTTTAACCACTGAAAGGTAGATCATGGAGAGAAACAACATGTATAAAAATGGAACACCATAGTTTGATGGACAAAAGTATGCATTTTGGAGTAGAAGGAAGAAAACATATATACAAGAACATGGATTTGAAATTTGGCAATCAGTTGTAGATGGATACAAAGAACCAGTAGTTCCACCGAAAAATGAAAGAGTAATAAAACTTAGGAAAAATAATTCCAAACATACAAATTCACTTTTGAATGGTCTTTGTGAATTAGTTTACACCAAAGTTATGCATTGTAAATCCACTAAATAGATTTGGGACAAGCTTTAGAATATTTATGAAGGAGATTCAAAAGTCAAAGTAGCAAAGCTTCAAACTTACAGAGGTCAGTTCGAACAACTAAATATGAATGAAGATGAGAATATTATAGCTCACTTCTTACGAGTCAATGAAATATTAAATGAAATCATAGGATTGGGAGAAGAAATTAAAGAATTTGTAGTTGTTCAGAAGGTACTAAGATCTCTCCCTATGATATTTGATCCTAAGATATTGGCAATACAAGAAAGAGCCTATCTATACTCAATAAGCATTGACGAATTACATGGAATATTCATAGCATATGAAATGAGATCTAAACAGTTAAATCCATATATAAAAGAAGCATCTTTCAAAGCATCCAAAGGTTAAAGAAAAAATGGAAAGAAAGAGGAAAAAGATCATAGCAACAACAATGACATCTTGGAAGATGATGAAGAAATGACCAACTTTTTCAGAAGATTGAAAAAGGGAACCAACGACATATATAAAGGTAAGTTTCCTTTGATTTGTTTTAATTATGATGGAATTGGTTATTTTTCTAAAAAATGTACTCATAAGAAAAATGAGAGGAATGATGAAGATTACTCAAATAACAAACAAACATATAAAGGAAAAATAATCACAAAGAAAGTTTTCAAGAAAAGATTATGCACCAAAGAAGACATCTCATCATCAAATGAATATGAAGTCAGTGACAATGAGACATATAGAGTTATATTCATGGTAGTAGAAAACTCTGACAAAGAAGACACCGAAGAAGAATATGAAGAGGCCAAAGAAGAATATGAATAGGCAGAAGTTGACTACCGAGAAGAATTGTGGTGTGCCATAGAAGTTATAAGAAGAGAAAAGAAGAAAAACATGAAGCTACAAGCGGAACTATACAAGAAAGAAGACACTCAGGAACTAGAACAAATGATCACAAATTTGAAGGTTCAAATAGAAGAAGATAAAAGAATTGAAGAATCACTCAAAGAACAACTAGAAGAAAGAGACGAGATCATTGGAAATTTGGAAGTTGAGATTGTCACATTAAGGAAGAATCTTCAAAAGAAAAATATGGAAAACAACTCAAAAGTTTTGGATGACATTATCAACAGTCAAAAAACTCATTGTGACAAGTTTAGACTTGGATCAATCGGACAGAAAAGGGATCAAGCTCCAAAACAATAGAGAAATAAACATATACAAAAATTTATGCAGAAACAATCAAAGGGGATAGGAAGATCTACAAGGAAGATTATAGGGACAGTCCTTCACCAAGAAGATTCATATTTCATAATCAACAACCCACATATAGGCCTCAGGAAGAAGAATGATTCATAAGAGAAACAACTTTCATAATATCTTCAACTCCCCAATATCAAACTATATTTTTTGGTTTATGTTATGCATGTAATAATTTTATACATAAATCTATGAATTGTAGATCTAACAGCAGGAACATAAAAAGCTTTGAAACTCATACCCAAAGGGGTTATCCAAGAAGGCCTAGTGAAACACAGGGAAGAAGTTACAACAAGTTTGAATTATTGATCACTGAAGTGGAATTCTACAAGTCCAAAAACTTTGAAAACATGGCCAAAGATTCCAGAATGACAGTTCCTCCTAGAGAAGCACAACAGAGAAAAAATAGTCACAGACAAGAACCTCAGAAGAGAACATGGATAAGAAAGAATAATCAATATAGCAATGAAGAATTCACACTCGCTCTACAAGCTAAGCAGAAGAAACGTGGTTGGTATGTTGAAAGTGGTTGTTAAAAACACATGACATGTGATAAATACATGTTTCTTACATTAAGAAAGGAAAGAGGTGGACCAATCTCCTTTGGAAATGATGTTTCAGCTAAAATCATTGGAAAAGGCACAGTCAAAATTGGAAACAAGAATACCAAGGTATAAAATGTTCTACTAGAAGAAGATATGAAATGTAATATTCTAAGTTTGAGTAAAATGTGTTACCAAGGTCATAAATTTACTTTTGATTCACAAAAGTGGGATATAAGAAAAGAAGGTTCAGGAAAATTGATTGCAACAGCTACAAGAACTTCAAGCAACATATATGTACTAAGTGAAATTGGAAATGAAAAGTGTTGTCTAAGAAAAGAATATGAAAGTTGGTTATGGAACAGAAGAATGGGTTACATACACTTTGATAACCTTGTCAAAGTTAGAAAAAAGGAAGCAGTTAGAGAAATTCCCTAGATTACGAAACCAACCAACACTTTATGCAAGCATTGTCAACAAGGAAAGCAAACAAAGACCAGGTTTAGATCAAAAGAGTATTCAACAACAAGACCACCATAAAATTTTCATATTGGTCTAGTTGGACCAACTACAATGAAGGGTTTAAAAGGTGAGAAATACTTTATGTTATTAGTTGATGATTATACAATAATGACTGCAGTTTTCTTTCTCAAGAATAAGTCAGAAGCTTTTGAAAACTTCAAGGTCTACAAGAAAATGGATTCAAAAATGAAATTTTTGAGATCTAATAATGGAGGAGAGATCACTTCAAATGAATTTATGGACTACTGCAAAAGGAATGGAATAAAAATTCAATTCTTTGTTGCTAGGACACCTCAAAAGAATGAAGTTGTTGAGAGAAAGAACATGATAGTACAGGAAATAGCTCGAACAATGTTAATGGATTCCAAATTGACAGATATATTTTGGACATGTGTAGTGAATATAGCGTTTCACATTCAAAAAAGAGTAATGCTCCAAAACAACAATGACAAAGCTCCCTACGAGCTATGGAAAGGAAGACCAGAAAATGTGAAGCACTTCAGAGTATTTGGAAGAAAATGCTACATCAAAAGAGAAGATGGCAGAATGGGAAAGTTTGACTCTCGTGTGGAAAAAGGAGTAGTTGCTGGTTACTCAAGTATAAGGAAAGAATACAAGTGTTACAATCTAAGGTTGAACAAAGTTGTAGAAAACATCAATGTAAAAATTGATGAAACAGATGGACGAGAATTAAAGGAAGAAGAAAATGAATCAATGGAAAAACTTTACGAAGAAAAATAAGAAGATGAAGAATAAGTAGAAGGGAAATATGAAGAGGATCAGACAGAAGTAGAAGAGAAACTTCAGCAAGTGCCTCCAAAGACATCTAGAAAAAAAGTACATAAGAATCATCCTGTAGATCAGATTATCGGAAACAAAGATGCAGGATTTGATACTAGAAGAAGAATATGTTCACTAGAACAAAAACACCTAGCACTCTCATCTACGATTGAACTAAACAAATTTGAAGAGGCCAGCAAGGATGAATTTTGGAATAAGGCCATGGATAAAGAATTAGATCAAATAGAGAAGAATGACACTTGGGAATTGGTTTCAAGACCAAAAAATAAGAATTTGATTGGCATAAAGTAGGTATTCATAAATAAATTGAATGAAGATGAACATGTTACAAGGAACGAATCTATATTGGTATGTAAAGGATACACATGGGTTGAAGGAATTTACTTTGAAGAGACATTTGCTCTAGCTTCCAGAATGGAAGTAATCCAATTAATCCTATCTTATGCATGCTCCAATAATATTAAAGTGTATCATATGGACGTGAAATCATATTTTCTGAATGGGGAACTTGAAGAAGAAGTCTACATTGAACAACCAGAAGGATTTCAGTTGACAAAGAATGCAGATTATGTGTGTAAATTGAAGAAGGCCTTGTATGGTCTAAAACAAACTCTTAGAGCATGGTACTCTAGACTGGATAAATATCTACAGCAGGCAGGGTTTAGAAAAGGAAGTGTAGACATTAACCTCTACATCAAGGTAACTGAAGATAATATTTTATTAATTGAATTTTATGTTGATGATATTATATTTGGAAGCAATGATGATAGGTTAAGCAAGAAATTTGCAAAGGATATGCATAATGAATTTGAAATGTCATTACTCGAAGAACTATCCTTCTTTATGGGTCTTTAGATAAGTCAAGGTAAACAAGGAATTTTTATTTCTCAAACTAAGTACATCAGAGAAATGATAAAGAGGTTCAGAATGGAAGATTGCAAACCAATTACCACTCCTATGTAAACTAGTTGCATGTTGAGCAAATATGATGATTCATAGTCTACATACCAGAGGCAATACAGGTCGATGATTAGTAACTTTCTATATGTGACAACATCTAGACCATATATAATGAATGCAGTTGGACATGTGGCACTATTTCAAGCATCACCAAAGGAAACACATGTATTAGTAGTGAAGAGGATTTTCAGATATCTCAAACGAACAAAAGATTTTGGATTATGGTATCCAAAATGAAAGGATCTATCATTTATTTCCTACAAAGATGTAGATTGGGAAGGTTTCATTGATGACTGACAAAGAACTAGTGGAGAAATGTTCTTCTTGGGTGATTGTTTAGTATCATGGATAATAAAGAAACAATCATGAATGTCCTTATCTACAGCCGAGGCAAAGTATATTGCAGCAACAACAAGTGTTGAAATTACTAAGACAACTGAGAGGGGGGGTGAATTAGTTGTTAGTATGCTTAAATAATATTAAGTCTATTGAACCATTTTTAATATTTCTCCAAGTGACCATCAATATTATACAACATATGGACAACATAAATAATGAGCATCAGTCACACATAAGATATATATAGAGGCAAATTTTCACGAGGACACCCATAAAGGGAGAAATCCTCTTCTTCTTCGAAATGATAGGTAGTCTTTTAAGTTCTATACATCATCTATGTTTGAGCACCAACTCAAAGTGAGGCTACTACCTCTGTTTCATAAGCTCCAACTTGTTGAGAGCTCCAACCTCTGGTTTCTCTAGCACCCACTAGAAGGAAGCACTAACTCCCTGAGTGTTCCAGCACCTACTGGATGGAAGCACCTACTTCCACTTATACAAGCACCAACTTGCATACAAAAAACTCTATGTTTTCCCAAGCACCACCCCGCCACCTTGTTTTCTAGCCACAACTAGATGGAAGCTACAATTCCCAATATTCAAGCATCAACTTGAATATCAAAGGACCACAGTCATCCCTAGCACCACCCTACCTCACTATTTATAAGTAAAATGATTGAATGACCAACAACATAGGTGTTTCAATTCTTACCACTTCTCTTTTGTCCTACAATTCTTTTATGCTTCTATCTGTTCTGCAATTTTTCTCTGCTTCAAGTTGTTCTGCAATTCTGCTCTTGCTTTTATCTCTTCAGCATCTGTTACTCATCTCTGAGTTTTATCTCACACTATGCATATTGTCGGTCTCACACTGAGCATACTGTAATTTTCCCTTTCTTACAGTTCAACTCATTTTTCATTAAGAACAACCAACCATACACAGTCACTACATCTTTATTTTATGCACTTCTCATGACTTTAGTTACACCTCAAATTCCTAGGAAAATAGTGCTTCAGCCATTGAATCCCCAACCATCCAAGAACCATGATTCGGTTCTGCTAACTGAATCATAACTGAATAGTTAATCGTAAATATCAACAGTAGCCCTTCGATCAAATTTCCATTTAACAAGCATCGTTGGATTAAACCTGCAAGGTCTTCCATTTATCCCATATGCCCACTCGTTGTGACCATAGGCCTAATCAAAATGTGTTTTTCATTTCGCATTTCGACAATCCTGTGTCGAAGGGTCTCGACACTACAAGTTGTGATCCCCGAAATGGAGCTTAGCTTCATGCTATCTCTTCCCTCTCATATGACCATCGGCGGTGACCACAGCCTACACCAAAAGGTGTTTCACATTTCACAAACTTATCAACTTCATCGAGCTTGATCAATGGTTGAGATCTCCAATGATCCAATGGTCTAGATCTCATCATGATCTCACATTTCGAGATTCATTTGATGAAGGGTCTCGACACTCCAAGTTGTGATCCCTGAAATGGAGCTTATAAATTAGCTCCTTCCCTTAAGCCTTTGACAATGTGACCTTTTCTATGACCACAGACCAGATATTATCACGATTTTGCAATTTCATGAGCCTTCATCATGCCTGATCAATGATCCACAATCTCCCTTTGATCAATGAATCAAATTAAGTCATGGTTCCGTATTTTGCGATTTCATAGGATAGAGCACCTCCTTTCTTTGACTTTCCAGTTAACAAAATTCTAATCACTAGCCATGTGTCCTCTGCATCCAATGTTCCACAACATACCTCGATCCAAAGGTCTAGATCAATTCTAAGGATTTTGCATATCGCAAGTTCCCACACCATGTTCCGCTGACTCCTCTAATGTGCAGGTCAACAAAATTCTAGTCGCTTGCCACATGTCCTTATTGAAGATGGACAGTCTGCTTGCTTTCAATATTTTGTAGGCCCGCTTTATCTTGAACATAAAGACCGTGCTCCTTGTTATGGATCCAAGGAGGGTCGGTCTTCAGGCTCAGATCTAACACCTGAGATCTATTCTCTTCTACTGTGCACTCTTACTGTGTGAATTCAGAACTGACGGTCATCATGAATTCTGGATGGGATCCAACGATCATTGTTTCTCTTCACTATTGATCTTT
This sequence comes from Picea glauca, assembly GCA_000966675.3. NCBI lineage: Eukaryota > Viridiplantae > Streptophyta > Pinopsida > Pinales > Pinaceae > Picea > Picea glauca. The sequence continues at coordinate 137,130 of JZKD02S0274979.1, read as the reverse complement.
CCATTTCCCTGCCATTATCACTGCGCTACTGATCGCGTTGATCTTCGCCATCAATGACATCGCCATCAATGAAAAATGCGCATACTCTGCCTTTGTATGAAAACATGCCAACAATAGGTTGTACACATGTTCTATGGATGAAACAAACTCCGACATATATGCAGGTTGAGTAAGATGAGCCCATTCCAATCTATTGTGATAATATGATCAAGGGGATCAAATTTTGCTCAAAAATTTAAAGTGCTCGGAATCACTTCAAATCAAACGAGAGCATAGGCCTCATCATTACAAACCCAACACAACTCATTTGGGTTCAAACGGATGTCAGGAGCGAGAGATATTGCGTTCTTTTCAAAATGACAAACAGGCAAAAAAAGGGATGTTGACTGTACAGTCTGTATGGCTGCTGACATGGCAGTCTGCACGACACATGGAAGAGCTAAGTGGTATACAGTTGGCAGATGAGGGTGAATGACATTGCGACACGTGGCAGTATTTGGTTGGTCTTACGGTGCCATGTGGCCCAGTCATGGGCTACCATGTGGAACCTTATTATTGGTTGTTGTATAAAAATTTATTGGAGTCCACTGGGTTCGACCCCGTGACCTCCACCCACATATAACCTTTGCAAAGTTTGCATTGCCAATGCACCACACCATATGTCTTGTTATATATATGGTTTCATATTTATTTGAATTTGAGTTTGTTGTATGTTGGCGCGGGGGTCTGGGCTGGGGCTTAGCCCCAGCCCCCGATCACATATTTTGTTTCCATATGACCATTGTTATATCTTGATACATGCACGGGTATGCGTTTTGGTTTGGATTTAAGTTCAGTTCAAATGGTTATGTAAACTCTTGGCCCTTATTTTTAAACACGCGGACACATGGGTCATATGACCTTGCGCTTGATGGTTAGGGGCTAGGTGCACCCATAATCGTCCTACAATTTGCACGGTTTGCGTGGTTGCATCCGGTGCTAAGTTTTTACGCTTAAATGTGCGTGTGGTCTAGGTTGAGCCAACAAAGGGTGTGTTTTGTAGATGCAGAGATAGCAAGTTTGAAGGGGGACTTCCAGGAAGCCTATCTTCTTCACTTTTTGGCCAAACGAGGTGTTGAAAATGCCCAACTAGGGGTTTTTGGACGTTCTAAAGCCATTGTGGCAGTCTATTTGGAATTTTGAGCATTGTAAGAAACATTTTTGAGCACTTTGAGAAAATAATACAAATGATCTATTGGAAGCTGGACCAGGAGATGTAGCCCAAGAGAGGGGTGAACTCCTTTACCATTTGCTATGTTATGTGTTTTCTATTCACTGTTATTGTTGTTGTTTATACGCAACTTGAATGAGTAAATCCTATTAAATTTGTGTTGCAAAATTGATCCATTTGCATTTTAACACATAAATTTTACTTGCAAATAATTTCAAGAATACAATTCCTCTTCATTTTTAGATCAAGTTGGTATCATAACATAGGTTTTTGAAGACTTGATTATTTGTAAGTGTTTTTTTTCCTGATGGTCACAAGGTTGAAAATCACAAGAGGAGAAGGTCAACTTCTAGAGCCAAGTTCTCATCCTTCAAGGAGGAATTTTATATCATCACCACAAGTTTTAAGGAGGCATTCATCAAGTATGGCTCATGAAGAGAGTCATGAGCATGTTCCTACAGAAGATGAAGATCTCAGAAAGTTTATCATGGAAATGAGAGAGATGATGAAAATATTGATGGAAAGGAATACAAGGTCGCAAGGGGAAGGCTTCAACCCTTCAAATCACAAGGGATATAGTGGTGATAAAAATCCAAATGGAAATGGAGGGAATGGTGCTTCTCCACCACCCTCACCTCCATCTTCTTCTTCTTCTTCTTCTTATTCTACCAATTCAAGACCTCTTCCGAATTCTCCAAAAGGACATGGTAAAACTCCTTCACAAATTCCTTCATTAAAGCTTGATATTAAATTTTGTAGGGCCTTTAAATACTAATTTTGATATAATTCATTTCAATTACACAAATAATTTAATCACCAGCATATAAGAAATGTTCATCAGAGATTAACATTTAACAATAGTATAAAAAAAAACCTTAGCACTTTCATAAAAAAAATTACCTGCTTCTGATGCTAACTTCTGCCAATATGATTGTCCCTTCCCTAATGCCTTGTTGTTACCTTCCTGCTACCTGATGCGCTGAACAACTCTACCCAAACCGTGTTTCCTCCCTGCCATCTAGGAGAAACCTATCCGGCTTCCTAGCTCCAAGATACCATAAGTCTATCCTGGCCCCCGTGCCCAAAACCCCCAGCAAACCGATGCCCCCGGTAATGATCCTCCCCGACTGCAGAACTCAAAATCAGAACCAGAAAATCCAAAAGAATCCTGAAACCAAAACTTTCTCCCCCTCCCAAATGCTTCATCCTCTCCCAAAATAATTTCCTTCTTCCATAAGACTCCTCCCGTCATATCCCTCCTTCACCGACCCTTTCCTCCTCATAAATTTTCGTATCCATACATTCATTATCTTATCCACATACTTAATGTCTTACCCTATTATTTAATGTTTCTTATCATTATATTTAATGCTTCTTATACCCCGTATATGTAGATCATTTAATTAAACAATTAAATTTATTAACCCTCTTAAATTTATTACCATGTTCATTCAATGCGATAGGTAATTAATTTAATTAATTAATTAATCAAAATTATAACAATTAATTAATTAATATTATTATGCCAATCTTTGTTTAGTTAAAACCATGTTAGGACAATTAATCACCTAATTAATTTTGCTTAATAATCCATAAGCATATTTTCAACTAGGGTTGTTACATACGCCCACCCTTCAGGAAACTTCATCCCGAAGTTAAGGTATCTTATGGTACAAAGGAAAAGAAACATGGTTCACACATTCATAACAATTAACTAACATTATCAGTAAGTAAGTTAAGAAAACTCATACATACTAGTGTATATGTACAAGAAATGCCTGTGTAGCTAGTACATACAAGTCCCGTGCATGTACTAATAATAAAAAACTATCATCCTTTAGTAATTTATGTATGCTTCCAATCCAATCAACAAGACTAGTCTTTTATAAAAGATAACAAACCAATCAATTGTTTGAGAAATCATTTAATTACTATTATCCGGTTCAACAATTTTATTTAGACAACTGTGGTGTAATTATGTAATTATGAATATTCATATATACACATTTGTTTTGTTTTTTTAGAAGGGAAAACATTAAATTCCACCGCAAGACAAATCTCCATACTTTCTCAACTATTTCTACTCATCCTTCCTCCCTAACTTACTTATGTCTCCATTCCTAACCTTCCTTTTCTAGACTATCTTGGAGCGTCAACTATATTGACCTAACTCCAAATAGAACCCGTAAGCGGAAGTGTCGCTATCTCGACCAAGCTTCCCTAGTAGGAATTTGATAGTCATCATCACACGTCTTAGGGAGTGTGAACTAACACCGTCCTCCCATGACTTCAGGTTTTGGAGGATACACAGTGGGAAATGCCTCCACCCATCCTAATCATAACTAGGCTCCACACCCTACAATGGAATATACAATGGCAACGTGTTGCTGGGGGTTTTGTCATCGTTTATTCGGTTTTGGGCAGTGTCATCACCTGAAATCCTGCACTAGTCCACATATCATAGCAATGCATCCAAACCAATATAATTTCACATATTATATCTATACCATAATGTTTCTTGGCTAGTGGTCATGATATCCACTTTCATCATCATTACGTTGGCTATTTCATAGCCCATAACCTACAGATTAGTCTGTAACACAAACTCATACATTTCTTTACATTATCATCATGTAATTGCATACAATCATCATTTCTATTTGGTATCCCTGTATCAACAACTTAACATCAAAGTTTTCCAGTCAGAAATAGATCTCACAATATCCCATAATTCAATTTCGACACCCGTTCATAAGATTATCATTTACCCAAAATAGATTGCATCATATCCAACACCATTCTAATAGCATTTAAACATTCATTAAATTCACATTCTCACAATATGTCGCATCATATACATCATCATCAATAACATTTAAACATTCGTAAAATTTACATTCACATAATAGAT
>JZKD02S0274979.1:80576-90833 GCA_000966675.3 Picea glauca | reverse complement strand
CCCCCCTACTACCTCTCTAGCTACCTTACAACTATCATATGTTGGTGATGTTATTATAGTATGAATCGACGTGACTAGACTTGTGTCTCCAACATGACTACCAACGACTGGTAGCGGTATTTGAGAACAAGGTTCCGAGAAAGAATGATTTTGATAAATTTCCAGTTGAGAAGGGTTCTAGTATACACCATGGCCCTGTCCAACAGGATAATATCCTCCTCCAAACTGATTCATAAATGGTTGTAAGGTCATAATCATGGAGACAGTCACTTGCGAAGTGAAAGAGACATGACAAGAGTTACTCATGTGAGGATATATGTTTCCCCCAGAAGAAGGAACTTCGTGAAAGGGGTTTCCCATACTATAAAACTAACTTCCCTTGAATGAAACACCAGAGGACAAATGGATTTCCTCCGTTGGAAAATCATTCATAGGAACTAACATAGTGGAAGAAGGATAAATGAATGTGATGTAATAATTAGAAGGACCACCCATTTGAGCACTTGCTCTTGGAAAAGTGAAGCTATGATTGGATCCATAGGAAGGAAGATTCCAACCTCCTACTGTAAGACTTGGTTGAGGGATATGAATCCCACCAAATGAAAAGGGATAATAAGGATGCATCATGCCTCTAGACCCAAACCACTCTATGGCATGGGGTAAACTACAAAAGACGTAATGACTACAGAAATCAACTCTAATCTCAAGTATGTTATATAAAAAAACATGATAACAAGATAAGATAAAGAGCCTACCTCATCCGAGTATTCGATGAAGACCATCGTTGAGCACTCAACTCAAATCTATATACCTGCAATTGGTCCTCAAAAACCAAGATATGAAAACATATCATGATATTATATAAAGTTAGCACATATAATAGAATAATCCATCAATATTCATAACAAATATGTCCATGGAATAACAATTCAAATATTCGCAAGACATGAATTGGACTAGAAAAGAGTATTTCTATTAAAATATGATCAACAAAAGTGTATGAGTGACAAAATTTTGTGTCAACACGTCTTAGAACGAAGAAAATAAGTCCCTTCCAACTGGGTCTCCACCACTTCAATCCTCCACCAAAGGCAAGCTCATATAAGAGAGACTATCAGGTTTTCCATCAAATAGGGAAGAGCTTGGGGGTTGAACAATATGTTCATACTTAAAAGAACAAAGGGATGCGGACTCAATATGAATTTAATAATTTATTCAGAGTAACTTTTCTCTCAAAAGTTGAACTCTTCTCCTCCTTCGACAACTTGGATATGGCCCATTTATCGCCTTCAAATGGAACTGAATGGTGGAGTTAGAACGTTTCCAGTATATGGAAGGTAAAGGATCATGGATCTCATGACGTGACATGGAAACCCAACATCATTTTTTAATTTTAGGCACAAAACTCATTGTACATGGGATGTAATGGTACAACCTACATATACGCATGTTGTATAGCTGTTAGGGCATGTATAAGTGGAAAAATATGATTTTAATCTCTGGAAATTGCAAAAATAGAATTCAATTTTTTATAGGGAAATGGAAAAGGCCTTCTAAGAAGGTTACATGGGGTGAGGGAAATATTGCTATAACAGGGAAACCATGGTTACCTTGCCTCCTTCAAGGAGTTCCTTTACTAATGACTCATTGTTTTGTGGCCTCATTCAAGGAATTCCTTTTTGGGGAACCCATCATTCCTTGGCCTTCCTTAGGAGTGGCCTTGTTTGGTAACCCATGGCTCCATGGTCTCCTTCAAGGAGTGCATTTTCCATGAAATCATTCTTTTGTGGCATTCCTTAGGGAGTTCCTTGTTGGGGAACCTATGGTTCCCTAGTCTCCTTCAGGGAGTGCCATTTTTAAAGACCCCATTGTTTCATGGACTCCCTTAGGGAGTGCCTTTTTTGGGAATCCATGATTCTCTAGCCTCCTTCATGGAATGCCTTTTTTAGGAACCCATCATTACCTAGCTTCCCTTAGGGAGTTCCTTGTTTTGGAACCCATGGTTCCCTAGCCTCCTTCAGGGAGCTCCTTTTTTAAGGAATCTATCATTCCTTATCATCCCTTAGGGAGTTACTTGTTCTCAAACCCATATTTCCCTAGCCTCCTTCAAGGACTTCCTTTTTCAAGAACCCATTGTTCTATCACCTCCCTTACATAGTGCCTTGTTTGGGAACCCATGGTTCCCTACTCCTAGCCTCTTTCTGGGAGTTCCTTTTCAAGAACCAATTGTTCCCTGGCCTCCCTTAGCAAGGGCCTTGTTCAAGAACCCATGGTTCCCTAGCCTCCTTCAGGGAGTTCCGTTCTCATGAAATCATTGTTCGTTGGCCTCCATTAGGGAGTTAATTTTTCAAGAACCCATGGCTCCCTGACCTACCTTAGGGAGTGTATTTTTCTAAGAACTCATTGTTCCTTGGCCTCCTTCAGGGGTCACCCAAAATTTTCATCAAGGGACCATTGTTCCCGTCAATGTTAAAAGGACAGGTACACTCAAGCTTTAGCATGATTATCAAATAAATTTTATATGTTATTTATTTTTATATATTTTTCACATCAGGAATTTGGTTTTTATGTGTGAAGGTACTTGTTACAAATGCATGCAACCCATTCAAAATCAACCATCCCATGTCCCCTTTAGGTATATGTTCACAACTGACATGCAATCACGCCCTATGCAAAATGTTGCATATCCCAGTTATACCCCTTGACATTTACCCTTAGGATCCCCACTCCTGAATCTACATTAACATCACGTCCATTGCATTTAGGTACTGTTAACTAGTATCATTATCACCTCCATGAGTTGTCCCACATATATTTACCCCTTGGCATATAAAAACTCATGTTTTTCTATCCATTATGCTCAAAAGTCTTGGTAGTGTTACACCCCAGAGTAAGAACCTCATACTTCTTCCTTATCATCATGGTAACCACCCCATTATGGACTTCCACATCATGTTTTTTATTAAATTAAATGCACCTATGCATTATCATTAACCCCTAATCTCACCCAACATCAATTTTCCATGTACAATTCCATCCTCCATCCATCTACCTGGTATACAAACCCACCCTACATCAATTACAATCCCTTACTTGTGCCCCACGAGGCCAAGCCGTATTTCAATTGGTCACACCTTTTTGTACATGTACTCTCAACCCAAACATTCAATATTCATTTGGGAATTATATAAAACACACCTCAAATTCCAGCAAATAGAGTAGATTTTTGTCGTCATAACCGACAACATCTTATTCCTTCGTACACAACAACCCATGTATCCCTTGGTTGGGGAATTCCCATTTCATCACCATATTTACAAAGATATCCCTATTGTGGCCCAAATATCAACTATCACTGACACCCATGTCTGAAATATTCATATTTTGACCTATCATCCATTTCTTTGTAGTCTCACCCATTCATCATAGTTGACCGAATATCTAGTTGACATCCTCCTCACACCAGATCGTGTTTTATAGTTTTTTCCATCATTCCATTTTGAACCGACCAAGGGAAGTTCTTGAGTCCCATACATATTGAACATGGTTCATGTCATTATCCATCCTCTCCTCCATTTAGTTCCTAATACCAATTTGATCGAATCAATGCCAAGAATCCCTTTGCTTCCTACAGTTGTGCCCCTTTCCTGTCGATGCTAGCACAACTTTATAGGAAGGTGGCAGTATCTTTCCTCTGATTCCCTTATTAACGATCAATCCTGAATGACACAGGAATAACATTCATCACTTTCAGATGTCATTGACCCCCATGAAATTTTGAATCCCAAAATGTTTCATGTTATGGTGAGTCTTAGTATGCGACCATTGAATTTTTTAGTAATCAACGAAGACCTATCAATTTTTTAGGCCACTAAGGACTCTGAGTTGTTCATATCTTGATTCATATCTCATTCAGTAAACGAAATCGTCATGTGCCCTTTTTGATGCCCCTTAGGGTGCTACAAACACCCACTTCATTAGCAGTATTCAGTTTCCATCATTTCATTTATGTATTCATGACATGAGTATGGGGCATGCCCTCCTCATTTGTACCCAGATGTATATTTTATTTTTCATATTATACTTGGTTCCACTCAATATCCCCTTTTCCTCCAAAGAATCGCTCTTGTAGTCCTCATCATATATCATCGACAAATCTCCTATTCACAAAAAAAACAATGATTTATTTCATCTCTACGTATGCTTCCAGCCTCACACATCAGGGGGCATCTATTATCGCCGAAAATTTTCTCACAATAAATACATACAATGGTCTAAGAAATGCTCAACACAAAAAAAACACACTTCCAACATTTAAAAAACCTACTTTAGCAAGAGGACAAATCTATATAAAAAGAGCCATGAATTTTTGTGCATTTCCACCAAAGTCACCGTGCACGCATCCCCACAGATAAGCAAAGTGTCGAATGTATACTCTACACAATTCAGGAGATTGTCATTTTTCAACCCACGAGGACATGGAAATAAGGCATTTATGGATTTGGTTGAGCCTCAACCACTTTTAGACTGAAGTGAATCAAGGAAAGACCCCATGATTGACACAAAATTTCATCTTAAGATGATTGAAAGGATGGTATGTACCTCTAAAGGCCTCCCATTCACACTTGTAACATGTTATGAAATATATTTCTATGGTCCTATAAATACATAGACATTGTATGCTATAAAGAAAGGAATTCATTGTATTGTTATGCTACCCATTGTTGTTAGAAAAATCATTTATTCTCTTGAGAGCCCATTGGGAAATCATAGAATTTGGTAAGTTTCTCACCTCTTGAGAAACGTGACCAAGAAGTTATTCACCATTGTTAGATAGGACAATCAAGCTCTATTTTCGGGGAACTCAAGATCCCTCCCTGTTATAACCCTAAATTGCACCATACATGCATACCTGGCATCAGGCCATCTAACTTGCTATATTTTCCAAGACATCACTAAACAAGATCTTCAAAAAACCATTGCTTTGAAGGTGTACGCACCCTGAACCACTACTGCTCGCGTACACACGCTTGTTGCCCAACTATAGTTCACATACACTCACAAAATATCGCAAAAAATGGAAAATTGCATAGGATACTGGTTTTTGGATTGTTACTTAACCATTTGACTGCCCATAGCCAGTCACCCCAATTGTTACTATCTCTTCTAGCCTATAAAATAAGGGGTTGGGGTCCCATTGCAAAGGAAAGAATGAGAGCATAGAAACTCTACCCATTTTTCCCCCTTTGCCCCATTTGTTTGCAGCCACATTGTGAGTTTGAGATTGAATTCCCTTTTCCTCCATCACAAGTCATTGCCATTTCCCTAGAGGTAATTGGAGAGGAGAAGGATACATGGAAGCAGTTGGTGCATTGTGAAGAGGATCCTAGGACCGAGTTTGACGAGCAGTGCCGGTCTCATATTGTAAGTGACTTTTGTGAGATTAATATAAAGAAGTACTTTTTCTATCCCGCCAAATGATGTCTTAAACTTATATGATTTGTTTACATCTCTTGTTTATGATGTCTGACCCATTAATCCATATGTAGAATGCATGCTTGTAGTTTCTTGTTTGTCTTTTGGTGAATGTAGGTTAGCCTTGGGAAGAGACTTGTAGTCAGGAAACAACTAAGCACAAAGGGAACGACACTGGACATAGAGTTTACGGTATGACTACCAGATCCCTATACCTTGTCTTTTATGTATGATTGTGGGGTACTGTCGGGATAGTTGATAAAAAGTAGGAGACTTTAGACGGTTAGCTCTGCCTACATTTTAGAACCCTGGTGTAGTCCTTAGAGGGGTATTCCTGCTATAGCAGAATTGGTGACTGTACTGGGGATGTCTCTAGGGTCTTTGGGGATATTTCTTTTTGGGTGATTTAAATCAATTTATTCATTGTTTTCTGAGTTTCTGTAAGCTTCTGTGTCTTTAAGGGATTTTGGTCTTCTATACCAGTACTCCCTGCTTGTGTTGGACTATTGGTTTTCATTTTTTTTGAGGAGTTAAACATGTGTACATGACCTACAGTGGGCCTGCACACGTGCATATGTGCCCTTCCCTTGGACAACCCGCGTACATACGCTCGCTGTTGAAGTTTCAGTAGCGTGCCTATTGAGAAAAAAATTGTAAAAAGAAGAGGCAGTCATCCTCTTCCTTGTCAGGAGTCACACTTATCAGGGGTTTTCTTGATCTAGTCCTGGTCTCTGTTATAGTAGTCAGTAGCGTAGGTCTGAATTCAAGTTTAGCTTTCTTTTGACCAAAGATTTCTTGTGTTTTCTTTAATAGGGTTTTTAGACAAGTTGGTGAGATTGCTTTGAGCTACATGCTTGGTATTGTTAGTGACTCCCTGCAATCTGTGATTATGCCAGAAGCCATTTCATGGGCCTATATTTTCGTCATTTTCCCCTTTTTTTCTTTGGAAGAAAAGAAAATAAATCATTTTCAAATTTTTAAGTTTGAAGCATAAAACAATAAAAAAAAATCTTTCACTTGTTTGTTTGGTAAAGTAGTTTAGGTTAGTTGTTTCATTTACCAAGGCAAAAGAAAGTTTTCTTAAGTTATTTACATGAACACTTAGGAAATTAAGTAGCTTGTAGTCGAGAGAAATCTTGTTTTGAGTTTTTCTTTTCAAAGATATGAGAGAAGTAGTTACAAAAAGTTTGGTTAAAGAGTTTAAATTGGCAAATTTTTATTTGTGAAGAAAGAAGTAGTTTGTTTTTAGTATTATCTTATGCTCTTCTCTTTCGTCTCTTGAGAACATCAATGGTTTCATTTCCGTTCCTTTTGGCTTAAGACAACCACTAAAATTAATGCTTAATTAAAAGTTACTAGACTTTGTGTTTGTAGGGTCCATCAATTTAGTCTAGGCTAGAGCCTTCATTTAGGATTGGAGAGGAAAATCTTCAAAGCTATAAAAAAAACACAAGAGTCTGTGCTAGGGAGTGATTGAAAGTCTAGTAAGCGTGAAATTTATCCGGGACCCCACTATAACAGAGGGGATAAACACAAGGTCATGTGCGGAAAGGTAGTGGAGATAATCCCTCCAAAGCCGGACCAAGCATAGTGGGGAATGCATATAGAGGACTTATATTGGGATTCCATTGATCGCATTTGCCACAGATCTTCGTGGGTATCGAATCCATTCAAGGAACTCAGTCATCCTCCAGAAGAATTTCTTTCGATACCCTTGATAGGTTTTGGGATTGATACCCTACTCATTGCGGTCCACCTGACTATCGACTGTACCCACTCGGTGATTGCTCGCGTGCTAGAAACCTAATTTCCTTTATCTTAGTGACTTACACATGTGACTGTGAGGGTAGACTATGGTACCTAGGGAATACATCAGGCCATGCTTTGCAGAGTAAACCTAGAGGGTGCTTCAGTATTCGATTTGTAGTTGCACAGGTAAGTTTCTCTAGTGTTGGTTGTTGTAACTTCTCTTCCAACTAGCTAGTGATATGCTTGTCTTATCTCATAGGAACTTTTTCTAGTGTGTGCTGGTTTTTAAAATGATTATAGAAATCACTAGTGTGTCTTTGATATTCTTACACAATGAAGGATCAGGAGCTCCGCTGGTCGTGAAAGATTTTGGGCCTACTACTGGTTCATCTCGAGCCACCCCCACCACCACAAAGGAAAAAACTAGACCAACAAGGGTATTTTTCAGGTGACCAGGGTACAGGAAACTGTGCCCAACTCATCTCTAGGAGGAGAACATTTGATTCTGGAGGAACAAATCATTTTTTACCTCGAAGATAAATCTCTTGGTTCGTATAACCCTCCAATCACTAATCTATAGACACCCTTCGTCATACAGGTTCAACCTTACAAGAGTTAGGTACTGTCTCAAGTAGCAATGGAAACAAATGTTGTTACTTCTTCCGGGAATACTCATATTTCCTCTACAGATGTCACTATAGGGGTTGTTACACCTCCTAACCAACCTTCATCGGTCTGAGCCACTATGGTCTCGATTTCCTCTACCTCGAGCAATGGTGTGATTCCCTCTATGGTGGTGATCACTTCTCCTTTCACCCATAGTGCGACAGGCCATCCATTCTTATATGAGATGTCTGGCTTCAGTACGAGCATTGTACTTTCCTACTACACTCTACAGACTTTAGGTATTAAGGTGGGGAGCTCCAACAATCCTCTAGAAGGATCTATGGGGGGCACTTCATCTCCCTATAACTCTTTCCCTTACAGAGGGGGTCATATACCTCTTTCGTCCCCTTCACTCAACGGTTCTCACCAGCATTCCATTGGGTCGAACGTAAACTACAGTTTGTTTGGATGAGGGAGTCAAGGACTACCTTCTTATAGAATTCCAATAGGTTCAACACCATTCTCTTTGTTTGTCACATTTGGTAACAACGCTTTCTCGTCAGTTGTCGTCTCAGCGAGGGCCAACCCCGGTTATGGACAAAAAAATCTTGTACAGGGTACTATTCGTGCACAGGGGAAAAACTTAGGAATTGCTTCCTCACAAGGACCTTGGAATCCATGGCAGTGATCAATTCCCTCATCAGGGATGCTAACCGGGGGAAACCCCTTCCATAGTCAATAGAACCCCAGGAAAAGCTCAACACCTATGCCTGTTGGATTGGCAGGGGGAGACCCTTCCCAAAATCCTTGGAATGCGACGCAAGCCCAACCCTTTACATCCTATTATGGGAGTCAACTGATGATATCTCAAAAATCATAGAATAAGTATGCTGGTCATGGCCATGGTTACTACCAGAACCAACCTAACTTTTCCTGGCAACCTGGTGCCAGCCAAAATCCCGGCTCCTTTTTCCCTGGTTATAATCAACAACCCAAATTATCGTTTTTGGCAACTCTACACTTGCCAGACCTAACAAGGCTATTAAATGACCCCATATGTCATGATCCGCATTGGACTCCTATTTCGACCAAGTTGCTTTTGGACATCCAAAAGTTCGAGGCCAAGCCTAACAAAGATCTAGGCGAACATGTGACTACCTTCCATTTATGCTTCTCGTCCAACTCTTTGAGAGACAACTCCGTCTAGTTGTGTTTGTTTCAACACACTCTCATTGGGAGTGTTGCAAAATGGTACATCGAGCTCAACCACTCAAGATACTCTTCCTTTGGCAAATTGGCAATGGATTTCCTAAACCATTTCCAATTACCTGTGAGATATGACGTCAGTACCAAATTGTTGACCAACTTTGAGCAGACAAAAGAGGACTATATCTCATATCACATCCGAGAATGGAGACACTGGAAGAGTTTGATAAAAGTGCTAGTCCCACCAGCATTCCTTCTTGAGTGGTTCCTTATGTCTTTAGTACCTCAGTTGTCTAAAGACGTCGCAACCTCAGGGGTCTTTTCAGAATAAGAAGCGATAATGAGAGCTCAACAACTAGAGCTGATTTACTCTCAATCTAGTTTACTTTATGAAGTTTTTCCAAATGCACCAAGGTCAATACTTGAAAAGACCAGACAGAGGTCTAGGCCACATGTTGATGGTATTGTCGATTCAGCGCAAACAAAGCCCCTTGATCATTTGTCAAATCAATTACAACAATTTTCAATACAGTAGACAGCGACCATCCAAACCATTGGTTCAGGTGTTCCCCCTACCCAAAGGTCGGATGTACATAGTGTGCAATTGAAAAACCTAAAGGCCACCCAACAGCGTGATGGAAAGAAGAAACAATGAAAGAAGGGTAAGGGGGATAATAAACCTACCGATAATGATGGTGGGGGAACACTGAAAAGAAGAAGTCAAAGTATCCATGTAATCTTTGCATGGAAGACCATCTTACTCACCAGTGCCCTCGGCTTGCGGAGGCCCAGAAGTTATTGGTACACCAGTAACCTACCGTGTTAACAAATCCATTTCCACATGGGAAAAATCTAACCCAAGCCTCTTCGAGCATGGAAGGGGGAAGTCAACGACCCCCTCCGTCTTCAAGTAATCCTGTGTCCATGAATGTGTATATGATGAAAGGTAACATTGACATAACGACTAGGAAACACTACTATGGAATGCCAAACACCTCTAAGAAGGGTAAAGAAGATGAAAACCCATCTCTTCCTCTCCAGATTGAGAAGATGTTGGGAGAAACAATGACACACATCTCAAAAGGTGCGTTCAAGAAATATTCTCACAACCCAAATGCAAGGGCTGCCCAAAATTACTCTGTGGTGGAGGATTTGTCAAAAACCCCTTGTGCAATGTCTTCTTTGGAAGTCCTCCAGAGTTTCCCTTCCCAGAGAAAGGCA
>JZKD02S0274968.1:10228-20495 GCA_000966675.3 Picea glauca | reverse complement strand
GCTTACACATCAGTTATACTGTGGTTTATTAGTTTCTTGATTTAGGTACCACATAGGTTACTTACAGGGGTTATTCTACAGGTACCCTGAGTCATATAAGGGTCAGACAACACACAACCTTTATGGAGGATTACCTCTTCGGGGGGATCTGACTGACAGGTTGTTAAGCCCATGAGGGCCCTTATAACTGATTCTGATACCTCCGATCTTTAGGAGGGAGTCTCAGGCCCCTCTTTGGTGAGGCATACCTACTTTAGGGAGGGAGGCCCCTTTCAACCACTTTATCCTGTTTGTGTTCATATTGGCCTTTTATTTTTATTTTTGGTGTTCTCTTTGTTTATTAGTTGACCTTAGGATTTTATACTGTGCCTTGAGTTGTCATTATCATAGATAACAGATTTCCTTAGGCTCCCTCAGTTACTGCTACCTCCCCTATGACATTCACTCATTTCATGGGGACGAATCCGTCTGTGTTCCATAATGGTATGCAGAATTATGATACTCAGTCAATGCCTTGGGTCTCTAATCATTTTTCTCATGGTATGCCAGACATGTCTTTGCACTTGTCATCCTCTGCCTCGTCTCCTTATGTGAATCCAAGTCTTGGGTCTGGGGGCATGATGCCTCCTTATCCTTCCTTTTCATTTGGTGGGAGTCATATCCCTCAAACAACTCTTACAGTAGGAGACTGGAATCTTCCTTCCTACAAATCCACTTTTCTAGGAGAAAGTGCTTAAATGGGTGGTCATTCTACTTATTACACTCCGTCCACCTATCCTTCTTCTGCTATGCCGGTTCCTATGAACGCTTTTCCCATGGCGGACCTCCGTCTTTCCTCTGGTGTTCCATCCGAAGGGAGTCATTATTATAGTATGGGCAACTCCATTCACAAAGTTCCTTTGTCTGGGGGAAACATATATCCTCACACGAGTAACCCTTCTCACGCCGCTTTCTCTTTGCAAGCTGCTTCCTTAGTGTTGATGCCCTTACACCCCTTTATGAATTAGTATGGAGGAGCATACTATCCTACTAAACATGGCCATGGTGCATACGAGAACCCTTCTTGGCCTACAATTTTTCAAAACTAGTCTTTCTCAGAACCTTGGTCTCAAATACCGCAATCAAACATTGCCACAAGTCCATTCACTATGTGTCATACTAGCATTATATCACCAACCTCTGCTAGTCATGTTGGAGATTGGACGAAAACCTCTGTAAGCCATGTTGAATACCAACAACCAGTTGCTACAAGTCATGTTGGGGACACAAAACTAGTCATTGCTAGTCACATTGCACATACATCACCAACCTCTGCTAGTGATGTTGGGAATTCATCACCAACCTATGCAAGTCATGTTGGATATTTTCTACTAGCCTCTGCAAGTCATGCTGAGAGCATATCACCAGCCACTACAAGTCATGTTGGGGAAATTCATACAATTGAGAAGCCTAGGCGTGTAAGATGTAGGCCCAAGTTCCTTTGTAGGCTTTGGAAAGGAGATCACCTTACTCGTTTGTGCCCTGCTACTGTTGTGGTACAAGAAGCGTGGTCCTTACCTGGAGGCCCTTCAGGTTCTGAGTCATCTTTGGATTCCCAACCTACTTTGGTTAATACAACAATCATGCAAATGCAATCTTTGGATGACACCCCTCTTCCTTTAGAGGCTGATGCATCTCTTGAACTTGTTGTCTCAGATCCTGTTCAACCAATGACCGTGTCGACGCAATATTAGACCGATACCACTCTTGTTTTTGGGGGTGATGCATCTCTTGACCTTGTTGTCTCACATCCTATCCAACCAATGGTTAAATAAGTGGTCGTACCAGTGAAATCTCTATTCAATCCAACTCTCCTTTTGGAGGGTGATGCCTCCTTCGACCATATCCTTAGCATTGCTGATACTGCACCTTTTGAACAAGAGAGAGTTTTACTCTCCCCAAGTACTCTCCCTTCAAGTCCTAGAGAGGTTCCCTTTGATTGGGATGGTCTTGTAGGGTATCTGATGCCTCCGCCTATGTATTTTCAAGTAAGAGACATTATCCGATATATCACTAAGACGATAACCTCCGCTATCACTTTATCCTCCTCGACTTGGAAAGCTTTGAGTTTTTCCAAGCTTGTGTTGACTATTCGTAAGATACTGACATTTCATAGAAGTCTAGAATGGGAGCCTTGGCCTCCCCCATGACTTGCCGCCTAGAAACTCCTAAGCGAGTCTGAGTTAAGCTCTTTTTCGACTCATCTAGAAAAGCAAAAAGATTGCCGAGTGAATTTTTCCCTTTCACACTCGTTAAATTGGACTAGAAAGGTTGTGAGTCTTAGTTAATCTCTTTTCCAACTCGTTTTTAAAAATTGAAAAGATTGCCAAGTGAACTTGTCTCTTTCACACTCGTAAATTGGATTTGAAAGGATGTCTATTTGGTACAAGTTTATCCCTTTTTAACACCAGGGAGACTAAGATTATGAAAAAGGACATTTTTTAGCGTCAAGTTGTGATTGCATCTCATGCCCTTGCTTGTAGTATTGAGCCTATACCCGGTTCTTTCTTTGTGTTATAAATCATTTACCTCAACAATTTTTCATCCTCAACCAAGTAGAGCCTCATTTATATCCTTCGCAATTAGACACCCTATCCCCAGGAGGGAACATTCCCCCGAGTGTCCATATCCCGCATGCACCTCCTTGGATTGAGCGTAGGTATGTTCCACTGCTGGAACTAGTTTTGATTACTTGCGACACTCATTTCCTCCTCTGTATCATAGCATTCATTTGACTATGAAAAAACAAAAAAAAGACGGGTGAGAAGGGATTATTATCTTATATTGGCAGCATTCATGTCGCCTTTGAACATAGCACAGAGTTATTGAGTCCACTAGTCATCATAATTTTGGGTTTAGCATGACCTTAGGAAGCTGATCTCATTATAGAGAGTTTTCTCCACCTACTGGTTACTCTTCCAGTCCCTATGGAGAGTTTGATTGATGCCTCCTACATCTCATGGTTTCATCATTGAGTCTATGCTACCAGAATCTTCCATATGTCTTATGATCTTGTTCAAAGGATGTTTATCAACCTATGTTGGTCATTCCTCATAACTCTTGACTTTTCCTATTGTCCATACCCTCAGTTTGTCTCAAAATCACATGATGTTATAGTCCTATTACGCACCCTGGCCCTACTTTCATCATTGGTAGGTAACCTTGAACCCGATAATCAACATTTCATCAATGGTTGTTGACTGGGTGGTTTCCCTTGTGTTCGATGACAAGACATCTATTCACACATTGGGATTCATGCAGTGTCTTGGAGGCCATTAGCCTTATTGGTGGTTTCCTCGCCTTTGTCAGCAATTTTCCTGATTGGCTGCTATTCAGAGGGTCTTTTTCGTGTACCACTTGCACTTGGCACACACGAAAGACGCACATGGTTGTTAGTTCGTGAACATGTTTTTCATCCAATTTCCTCCAAATCATGAAGCTCTTGATTTGTACCTCGTGCTGAATGATGAGATATGCCTTAATGCTCTCCTTTCGACAGGTCTCCTTCCATCTCATATATTATGGAAACAAGACCTAGAGTCCTATGAGTACCTTGAGACTTGCAGTCATTAGTGGCAGGTTCTCTCACCATCGACAATGGGGAATACATCAATGTCTCTTGATCGATGGATTCTTCAAGTGTTCAACCCTGAATCCTTTATTCACACTTGTAAGAATGTAATTGGTGCCTTGACACCTACTTTCATCATCGATAGGCTATCTCGCATTTGTTAACGATATACCTCAATGACCGATAATCAAACAAAGTCTTATTGTGTTTGACCTCAACTCCTTTATTCACAAGATGTAGACTTCCACCTTTGTCGGATTGCGTAGAATACTTGAAGACATCGGTATGTGGCCACAACTTTCCTGAGCTGTTGCTTCCTTTTCATTTGGACCAGTACCTATGTGACTTCAGTGATCATGGGAGATTAGATTGTACTCCATTGTATACATATATCTTCACATTGATTTTGAGACTGGTTCTACTAGGCCTTGTTCGTGACTATGAACACCTTTGGCATGTAATCACATTTGTATTTTCCTATTCATGGCCACAAATGGTTGTTTGGTATATTTTTACATGGATCTGCAATGTAATTTAAATTGGCAGCCATGTATGCAAAGTGAGTACAGATTTTAATGAGAAACTAGTTCTTCTAGCTGGTTCCCCATCACTCCAATTCTGGGTTTTTATAATGTATTTCGGCCATCACAGATACTCCTCTAACCTCACACATTAGGGGGCATCTATTATAGCAAGATTTGCCTCACCCCATGCAATCTTGCCCAGAAGGCCTTTTTCCATTTCCCTATGTAGACTTGTCACCATTTTTGCAAATCACAGAGCTAAAAATACATTTTTTTCCACATATACGCACCTTGCCTAGTATACAACATGCGTATACACAGGTTTCACCACTACAGCCCGTGTACATCGGGAAATGTGCCCAAAAACAAAAAATGGTGTCGGGTTTCCATGTCAAGATATGAGATTAATGATCCTTGGCCTTTCATATATTGGAAATGTTCCGACTCAGCCCTTCAGTTCCACTTGAAGGCTATAAATGGGCCAATTTCGAGCTATGGAAAAGAGGAGAAAAAATTCAACTTTGAGAGCAAATTTATGTTGGGTATGTGTTATATTCTTTGCATGTGTGTGTGTGTGGGCGCGTCAGATTCGACAACTGCGTTTGATGATCCCTCTAGTAGTGTTCTTAGTGTCGTGTGTGCCGAGCGCTTTCCTAAGGGGGGGAAGGTATGCCCCCCCTGGTTACGTGCAACGTTCGGCACTGGGCGTTAGCTTGGGGCAGTGCCCCAATTTTTTTTTTGGGCGATTTTTGCTATTTTTAGCGGTTTTCTAAATTAATCTCGGATTAAGGGATCAGGGTTTTGGTATCTACGGAATAGCTAAAAAAATTGTATATATTGTATGGTGAATGGTGAAATTCGATATAATGAATATAAGAAAGGTTTTCCCAGTTGAGGGTGTCTGGTATAAAATATCTGTGTACTCTTTGTATGAGCCATTGATTAAATTCTGTTTTTCTTAAGAATCTATATGCATTGCTTTACTTCACAGGTTTAAAACTTACATGTGGTATCAGAGATCATTTTTGGCTTCAGAGGGACGCCTTTGTTGTCGAGGGTTTGGCTNACCTCTTCGGGGGGATCTGACTGACAGGTTGTTAAGCCCATGAGGGCCCTTATAACTGATTCTGATACCTCCGATCTTTAGGAGGGAGTCTCAGGCCCCTCTTTGGTGAGGCATACCTACTTTAGGGAGGGAGGCCCCTTTCAACCACTTTATCCTGTTTGTGTTCATATTGGCCTTTTATTTTTATTTTTGGTGTTCTCTTTGTTTATTAGTTGACCTTAGGATTTTATACTGTGCCTTGAGTTGTCATTATCATAGATAACAGATTTCCTTAGGCTCCCTCAGTTACTGCTACCTCCCCTATGACATTCACTCATTTCATGGGGACGAATCCGTCTGTGTTCCATAATGGTATGCAGAATTATGATACTCAGTCAATGCCTTGGGTCTCTAATCATTTTTCTCATGGTATGCCAGACATGTCTTTGCACTTGTCATCCTCTGCCTCGTCTCCTTATGTGAATCCAAGTCTTGGGTCTGGGGGCATGATGCCTCCTTATCCTTCCTTTTCATTTGGTGGGAGTCATATCCCTCAAACAACTCTTACAGTAGGAGACTGGAATCTTCCTTCCTACAAATCCACTTTTCTAGGAGAAAGTGCTTAAATGGGTGGTCATTCTACTTATTACACTCCGTCCACCTATCCTTCTTCTGCTATGCCGGTTCCTATGAACGCTTTTCCCATGGCGGACCTCCGTCTTTCCTCTGGTGTTCCATCCGAAGGGAGTCATTATTATAGTATGGGCAACTCCATTCACAAAGTTCCTTTGTCTGGGGGAAACATATATCCTCACACGAGTAACCCTTCTCACGCCGCTTTCTCTTTGCAAGCTGCTTCCTTAGTGTTGATGCCCTTACACCCCTTTATGAATTAGTATGGAGGAGCATACTATCCTACTAAACATGGCCATGGTGCATACGAGAACCCTTCTTGGCCTACAATTTTTCAAAACTAGTCTTTCTCAGAACCTTGGTCTCAAATACCGCAATCAAACATTGCCACAAGTCCATTCACTATGTGTCATACTAGCATTATATCACCAACCTCTGCTAGTCATGTTGGAGATTGGACGAAAACCTCTGTAAGCCATGTTGAATACCAACAACCAGTTGCTACAAGTCATGTTGGGGACACAAAACTAGTCATTGCTAGTCACATTGCACATACATCACCAACCTCTGCTAGTGATGTTGGGAATTCATCACCAACCTATGCAAGTCATGTTGGATATTTTCTACTAGCCTCTGCAAGTCATGCTGAGAGCATATCACCAGCCACTACAAGTCATGTTGGGGAAATTCATACAATTGAGAAGCCTAGGCGTGTAAGATGTAGGCCCAAGTTCCTTTGTAGGCTTTGGAAAGGAGATCACCTTACTCGTTTGTGCCCTGCTACTGTTGTGGTACAAGAAGCGTGGTCCTTACCTGGAGGCCCTTCAGGTTCTGAGTCATCTTTGGATTCCCAACCTACTTTGGTTAATACAACAATCATGCAAATGCAATCTTTGGATGACACCCCTCTTCCTTTAGAGGCTGATGCATCTCTTGAACTTGTTGTCTCAGATCCTGTTCAACCAATGACCGTGTCGACGCAATATTAGACCGATACCACTCTTGTTTTTGGGGGTGATGCATCTCTTGACCTTGTTGTCTCACATCCTATCCAACCAATGGTTAAATAAGTGGTCGTACCAGTGAAATCTCTATTCAATCCAACTCTCCTTTTGGAGGGTGATGCCTCCTTCGACCATATCCTTAGCATTGCTGATACTGCACCTTTTGAACAAGAGAGAGTTTTACTCTCCCCAAGTACTCTCCCTTCAAGTCCTAGAGAGGTTCCCTTTGATTGGGATGGTCTTGTAGGGTATCTGATGCCTCCGCCTATGTATTTTCAAGTAAGAGACATTATCCGATATATCACTAAGACGATAACCTCCGCTATCACTTTATCCTCCTCGACTTGGAAAGCTTTGAGTTTTTCCAAGCTTGTGTTGACTATTCGTAAGATACTGACATTTCATAGAAGTCTAGAATGGGAGCCTTGGCCTCCCCCATGACTTGCCGCCTAGAAACTCCTAAGCGAGTCTGAGTTAAGCTCTTTTTCGACTCATCTAGAAAAGCAAAAAGATTGCCGAGTGAATTTTTCCCTTTCACACTCGTTAAATTGGACTAGAAAGGTTGTGAGTCTTAGTTAATCTCTTTTCCAACTCGTTTTTAAAAATTGAAAAGATTGCCAAGTGAACTTGTCTCTTTCACACTCGTAAATTGGATTTGAAAGGATGTCTATTTGGTACAAGTTTATCCCTTTTTAACACCAGGGAGACTAAGATTATGAAAAAGGACATTTTTTAGCGTCAAGTTGTGATTGCATCTCATGCCCTTGCTTGTAGTATTGAGCCTATACCCGGTTCTTTCTTTGTGTTATAAATCATTTACCTCAACAATTTTTCATCCTCAACCAAGTAGAGCCTCATTTATATCCTTCGCAATTAGACACCCTATCCCCAGGAGGGAACATTCCCCCGAGTGTCCATATCCCGCATGCACCTCCTTGGATTGAGCGTAGGTATGTTCCACTGCTGGAACTAGTTTTGATTACTTGCGACACTCATTTCCTCCTCTGTATCATAGCATTCATTTGACTATGAAAAAACAAAAAAAAGACGGGTGAGAAGGGATTATTATCTTATATTGGCAGCATTCATGTCGCCTTTGAACATAGCACAGAGTTATTGAGTCCACTAGTCATCATAATTTTGGGTTTAGCATGACCTTAGGAAGCTGATCTCATTATAGAGAGTTTTCTCCACCTACTGGTTACTCTTCCAGTCCCTATGGAGAGTTTGATTGATGCCTCCTACATCTCATGGTTTCATCATTGAGTCTATGCTACCAGAATCTTCCATATGTCTTATGATCTTGTTCAAAGGATGTTTATCAACCTATATTGGCCATTCCTCATAACTCTTGACTTTTCCTATTGTCCATACCCTCAGTTTGTCTCAAAATCACATGATGTTATAGTCCTATTACGCACCCTGGTCCTACTTTCATCATTGGTAGGTAACCTTGAACCCAATAATCGACATTTCATCAATGGTTGTTGACTGGGTGGTTTCCCTTGTGTTCGATGACAAGACATCTATTCACACATTGGGATTCATGCAGTGTCTTGGAGGCCATTAGCCTTATTGATGGTTTCCTCGCCTTTGTCAGCAATTTTCCTAATTGGCTGCTATTCAGAGGGTCTTTTTCGTGTACCACTTGCACTTGGCACACACGAAAGATGCACATGGTTGTTAGTTCGTGAACATGTTTTTCATCCAATTTCCTCCAAATCATGAAGCTCTTGCTTTGTACCTCATGCCGAATGATGAGATATGCCTTAATGCTCTCCTTTCGATAGGTCTCCTTCCATCTCATATATTATGGAAACGAGACCTAGAGTCCTATGAGTACCTTGAGACTTGCAGTCATTAGTGGCAGGTTCTCTCACCATCGACAATGGGGAATACATCAATGTCTCTTGATCGATGGATTCTTCAAGTGTTCAACCCTGAATCCTTTATTCACACTTGTAAGAATGTAATTGGTGCCTTGACACCTACTTTCATCATCGATAGGCTATCTCGCATTTGTTAACGATATACCTCAATGACCGATAATCAAACAAAGTCTTATTGTGTTTGACCTCAACTCCTTTATTCACAAGATGTAGACTTCCACCTTTGTCGGATTGCGTAGAATACTTGAAGACATCGGTATGTGGCCACAACTTTCCTGAGCTGTTGCTTCCTTTTCATTTGGACCAGTACCTATGTGACTTCAGTGATCATGGGAGATTAGATTGTACTCCATTGTATACATATATCTTCACATTGATTTTGAGACTGGTTCTACTAGGCCTTGTTCGTGACTATGAACACCTTTGGCATGTAATCACATTTGTATTTTCCTATTCATGGCCACAAATGGTTGTTTGGTATATTTTTACATGGATCTGCAATGTAATTTAAATTGGCAGCCATGTATGCAAAGTGAGTACAGATTTTAATGAGAAACTAGTTCTTCTAGCTGGTTCCCCATCACTCCAATTCTGGGTTTTTATAATGTATTTCGGCCATCACAGATACTCCTCTAACCTCACACATTAGGGGGCATCTATTATAGCAAGATTTGCCTCACCCCATGCAATCTTGCCCAGAAGGCCTTTTTCCATTTCCCTATGTAGACTTGTCACCATTTTTGCAAATCACAGAGCTAAAAATACATTTTTTTCCACATATACGCACCTTGCCTAGTATACAACATGCGTATACACAGGTTTCACCACTACAGCCCGTGTACATCGGGAAATGTGCCCAAAAACAAAAAATGGTGTCGGGTTTCCATGTCAAGATATGAGATTAATGATCCTTGGCCTTTCATATATTGGAAATGTTCCGACTCAGCCCTTCAGTTCCACTTGAAGGCTATAAATGGGCCAATTTCGAGCTATGGAAAAGAGGAGAAAAAATTCAACTTTGAGAGCAAATTTATGTTGGGTATGTGTTATATTCTTTGCATGTGTGTGTGTGTGGGCGCGTCAGATTCGACAACTGCGTTTGATGATCCCTCTAGTAGTGTTCTTAGTGTCGTGTGTGCCGAGCGCTTTCCTAAGGGGGGGAAGGTATGCCCCCCCTGGTTACGTGCAACGTTCGGCACTGGGCGTTAGCTTGGGGCAGTGCCCCAATTTTTTTTTTGGGCGATTTTTGCTATTTTTAGCGGTTTTCTAAATTAATCTCGGATTAAGGGATCAGGGTTTTGGTATCTACGGAATAGCTAAAAAAATTGTATATATTGTATGGTGAATGGTGAAATTCGATATAATGAATATAAGAAAGGTTTTCCCAGTTGAGGGTGTCTGGTATAAAATATCTGTGTACTCTTTGTATGAGCCATTGATTAAA
The DNA here is from genome assembly GCA_000966675.3 of Picea glauca. Classification (NCBI taxonomy): domain Eukaryota; kingdom Viridiplantae; phylum Streptophyta; class Pinopsida; order Pinales; family Pinaceae; genus Picea; species Picea glauca. Next base: position 10,346 of record JZKD02S0274968.1, on the reverse strand, counting down.
TTCTGTTTTTCTTAAGAATCTATATGCATTGCTTTACTTCACAGGTTTAAAACTTACATGTGGTATCAGAGATCATTTTTGGCTTCAGAGGGACGCCTTTGTTGTCGAGGGTTTGGCT
>JZKD02S0274924.1:5523-20496 GCA_000966675.3 Picea glauca | reverse complement strand
CACTACATAGTTTTCTCTCTTCCTTTGATACAGAGAAAGGAAAGATGCACATGGAATTCTTGCAGGTACAGGTTCCTCATCCTAAGGCGATTTCTGATTATAAAAGGTCAACATTTGATTTTGATGTCAAAGAAGTGCATCCATCCGACCAAATAGATATGCACAGACAGACTAGGGAGATGATTTTATCCACTCTGGAAAACACCTCCATGACTGCTACAAAGATGCAGGTTTCCTTAAACAACCTCCAGACTCAACTGAAGCTAGAGAAAGTGTCTTCTTTGGCAAAGGATAACAAGATAAAATCTTTGGACGAATTGGTACTCAAAATTGGATATGATCCTTCCAATGTCAAAGCAGCAGAAGAAATCCTAAAGAAGAAGAACGCTGACATAGCCTCCTTAAGGAAACAGTTGAAAATCCATGTCACAGAAGACCCACTAGCGAAGGAAATGGTCGAGACTAAAGGCCACGAGGAGGAAATGTTGAAACTAATCATGGAGAAGAATGCACAAATTAAGGAAATGGAAGTTGAGCTAGAGAAGCTAGTCAAGGAAAAGGAACAAAATGTGCCAATCATTGTTATTCCTCTTCAAGCAGTCCCCATCACAATTGTCAGTATAGCAATAGCAACCACAACAATAGCTCTTCCATCAACTAGTCCAGTGACAACTCTAGATGCATCATAAAAGTTGGCAAAGTCCATGGAGGACATGACTCTGCAAGGAAAGGAAATCAAAAGACTACAAGAAGAAATCAACAACCTCCAGAAGTTGAAGTCCACATTTCAGTCTAGCTACAATACAAAGATGCACACAACACAGAGGCTCAAGGAAGAACTGCAGAAGCTGTAGAAGGAGACATTCATGGCCAAGACACTATCAGAGGCCAAGGAAAACATTTGGATGGACATTTTCAAATCCATGAAAGAGATTTTTCCACTCATACAAATTATGTTTGAGCAGCATGAACTGGTGTAGAGAAGCAGACAAGCCATTGACAAAATAAAAGGAGAATCGGGAGAAAGGCCTGCAGAGGCAAATGAGATCATCAGATTCTTGAATTCTAAGACAAAATAAGAGCTCGAGGCTTTGGAAATTGAGGATAGGATAGAAACTATCCTCAATGTCAAGAAATTTTTTATGAAGAGGGGATTGATGTTGCAACTTGAGGAGAGAGTCCAGACGATGGATATTGGGGTGCAGAGGTTTTTTAGCAAGGTTGACTCTCTGCACAAGATGTTGAAAAGTCAACAAGAAACATGTGTCTAATTTACTTTTCCCTTAAATAAATTGGACAATAAACATTAATCTATTATCTCATTTATAACTGAGTGATTTGGAGTTGTAACAGANCCAGTTGAGATAACAGGTGAAAGGGACAGTTTGGCTATCAGTTGTGATTTGAGTGAAGTGCACTCATGCAATCACACATGCAGTGGATATGCTCATGAGCATGTGCAAACTAGGAAATTTGAATTCAATTGTGAGAATTTATAATTGCAGGGATTGTGCAGAGGAGGCAGGTTGTCTGGACATAGAAATTGGCACATGTCTTTGTTTAGTTTTGTATGATAGTGTGAGACGACTGTATTGTACTGAGAGATGTTGGATTAGAGTTTTGTATGAGATTGTTTCATGATCCATGATATACATAACATATGATAGTGGGTTTTTTTAGCTTTATGCTTTCCCTGTAAAACTTATGTGTTATGTGTTCTTGATATTTCACTTTGTGATCGTGGTTTAATTTTCCGCAAGAATAATAGTAGAAGCAATTTTGTATTTAACAGTGGTATATAATTGTTAGATCAGGAGAATCACAGGAAATACATTAATTGTATTGAAATTTCTACATGGTATCAGATCCATGGAGCCACGAAAGTGAGGTGTTAAAATAATAGTATTTTTGCAGGTCCTGTCTCTGCCAGGGTGCGAACCTTAGTACTGAAAACTTCACACATTTCTGAGAGAATAAATTCTCACACCCTACTCAAAGGAGAGGTGTGAACTTCATTGATATTCTCGCAGACTGCTTAAATGAGAGGTGTGAACATCCCTCACCCCATAGTGCATTACAGTGCAAACTCTCTCAAACAGTTCGCAGGCTATACACAGGTGAGGTGCGAACTTCCCTCGGGCTGGTAACTTGTCATGTGAAAACCTCCCAGGGCAAGAAGGATTGCAGCAGTTGAGTTTGTGGTTGGATAACATTCAAATTTGCAGGACTTTCTTAATGCTACAGTTGATTCAAGATCGAAATGTCTTTAATTGGCTTGAGGTTGGAGTATGCACTCGAGGGAATCTCAAACTACATTGCTTGGAAGGACAGGATGGAGGCAGTACTCGAAAATAATGGCTTTGAAGGAATACATTGACAAAGATGTTCCTAAGTCAAATGCAATAGACACTGTAAATCTTGATGCATGGCAAAAGAAAGTGGAAAAGGCGAGGAGGATTCTGTTGGAGAGAGTACGAGACCACATTGTCTCAAGTCTCCATGGGAAAACCACACCACATGAAATGTGGAAGGTTTTGATGAATCTGTTCCAAAACAGTAGCGACCATAGGAAATTGGCACTCAAAGACAAACTCATGAAGATCAATATGGAGAAGGGTGACTCCATTCCAAAATATCTCATGAATTTTTTCCAATGTCGGGATGAGCTTGGAAGTGTGGGAATAACAGTCACTGCTAATGATTTCATGAGCTTGGCTCTCCTAGAACTTCCCAAGAGTTGGCACAGTGATCAAGACTCTATCAATGGAAGGGAAAAATTTCCAAATTGGGGATGACTATGGTCGGATCTAGTGCAAGAGGAGTTCAGGCAGAACACCAGAGATGGATCTTCATCAAAGTGTGATGATGAAGAGGGTTGTTCTTTGACTGCCAAGGAAAGGAAAGGGAAAGGGAAAAAATTCCATTCAAAACCCGAGTCTAAATTCAAGAAGTTGGATTTGTCCAAAGTGAAGTGTTTTCATTGTCACGAACATGGGCATCTCGCTACTAACTGTCCATAAAAGAGGAAGAACAAGACGGTTATTGGAGNGCTACTTATTTATACTTTATAAAATAGGCCTAAACATGGGTAAACCCATGGGCTGACATCCTGTACCCATTACATATTCCCAAATCCCAAAAAGGACCCAAAAAGTGGTCGAGATCCTACGATCTCTGCTTCATCTTGTGCTATGTCTTCGACAAGCTGTCGAAGTCCCAAAATAGTTCAAACTTGACCAAGGATCTACCAAAACTTGGTCAAAGGACAATAGGCCCCCAAAAGTCACCTATGACTCATCCCGAGTCACTCCGGTCTGACTAGTTTTTCTTTGAACGCCTTGAGTTGCTTCGACTTGCTACTATGTTACAGCCTCCTGTTTAGCGAATTCTTGGATGACTACATCATTTATAGGTCCCTCTAGACGATGTTCAGCTGTAGTAACAAGCTACTCTATATCTTCTCCTTGGACTTCTACTTCTGTAAACAATTGATAGGCCTTTTCTTGTACAGGTTGGAGTTTCTGAGTTACCTCCATAACTATGCTTTGGATAGTGTGGATCTGCTGCTAGGCGATCCACTACTCTTGGGATTGCTTCACTATTTCCACAGCTGACAAGGGATTCAGCGGCACCTGTATCTTTTCGACTTGATACTTCACCTCTTGGAGCTGCGACTCCAATGCCTTCAATTCTGGGTTCTACGTGAGTTGTTCATAGGTATGGGCACTGCGATCAGTGAGTTGCTTACATTCCAGGGTAAGATCCTTTAGCCTTTCAATTTCACTCTGGGTAGTTTCTTCTCTTTGGTCTCTTACATCTTGTGGGGTCTCAGGTACTGCGCATAGTTCCAAGTCTGTGATGCATCGTTGTAGTTGTTGGATCACTTCTTCAAGTTGCACGACTTGTTGTGTAACTCGATCTTCTGCCTTTACTTCTATGACTGTCATAGAGTGAAGTTCTCTATTGACCACTTCCTTTACTTCAAGTTGCTCTATGAGCAACTGTTTCTTTTCTTGTTGTAGCTGTGATTTTTCTTCATCAAACTTCACTTGGAGAGAAATATTTTCTCGTTATGCAGCACTGTCTTGCTCTACTAGTACCCCTTGTACTTGTGTCAAATCATGGGTGGCTTGCTCGGTTTCTTCCCGTGCTTGTTGAAGTGAAGCTTTGACTATATCGGCTAAGCGGTGGAGTTGAGTTGGTTCATCTCCTAATTCTGGTTCTCCCGGTGCAGTGGAGACTACGCGGATGGACTATAGGGCTTGTTGTACCCCTTATAATTCAGTCTTGATTCAAACATACATCTCTTCTTGCTTTGCTTCTTGTTTCTCTGTTATTTCCAGTGAAGCATCTTGCAGGGCTTCTATGAGGAAGTCGAAGTCATCGGAGGTGAGGACAGTCTGCATCTTGTTCATGGTGGCCTTCGATTTCTTCCAAGAGGAAGGTTTCGGAGGTGCACCTTTCCTCTTCTTTAGGGGATCAACCTTGTCTCCTTGCTTCTGTTCAACTTATGTGTCACCCAACTCTTCGCCATCACCTCCTTGCTCTGGTGAGATGGAGGCAGTCTTATTGGATGCACTATATACTCTTTGGACTTCTTCAGTCTTCTTTGCCCCGCTAGTTCTGGGTGTATCCTGCACAGTTTCTGGGATGTCGATGTCTGATATCTCTACAGGGTCTACTGGAATAAGGAGGTCCATCGATCAGTCCTTTTTTATCTCCTCCAAGTCCTCCTCCATCAAATTGTAGTAGGAGTGAATATATTGCTTGTGTTCGTCAACGCACGTTGTGATGTAAGTAAAATGTCGATCTACGCTGAACTTCATCATAGGCCTAAACCAATGTAGAGTGTTTGGAGTCATGTGAGGCTCGGACTGTATGGATACCTTCAGCTGATTTTAGTAGGTATGAAAAATAGCATTTGACTGCCATTTTTTATTCATTTTGCTTGAATACCATAGTGTACTGAACTTCGCGGCCAGTGGTTCAAATGGCTCGATGTTCAGGAAGGTCGCACCTTCTGGCAACTCCCAAGCAATAAACGCTATAAGGATCAAGAGCTAGATGAAATGAAAATCATATCCTTGATCTTGTGCTTCTCTGTAGTTGAGTTCCAACTGGTTCACCGGGTACTTTTCCTAGTTCATCTGAAGGCCTTCCTTTCATTTTCTTACGAGGTCGACTACAAAACCAGTGACTTGTGTGGGTCGGTTCTTTCGTACTAACTTCCCTGCAACCAACTGATAGTCGAGGTGGACTGCACCACTCTGGATAGAAGCTACCTTATAGCCTCACGTTCCCTTATCGACATCGCCATAAGTGTCCATGATCTGTTGTGCTAGAGCATGATCCATGGATTTTCTAGGTTAAAACTCTTGTGGATCGGGTCCTTTCGTACTCAACCCCGTGATCTCATTGATCAGCATTGGATCAACTGTTATACGGCAGTTTATCCACAAATAACCTCCATGGTAACGAGACAACAACAGCTTGACACATGCATTTACCTCTTGGTTTTGTCTAAAGTGGGGAATCTTCATGACATTGAGCAAGGTGAACTGTGCGAGGTTCATAGCCCACGACTAGGGGATTATCTTCGAGTTCTTCCCCTTAGTCCAGTTTAGGTACTTATGTGGGGAGAGCATGTTATAAACTTTGTGATATCTAAGGTTGAAGTCGCTAAACTTCAACGTTGCAATCTTATCTTGGTCTGCTCAAACTGTGTGTATCCCCTTCGGGAGGTACGCAGTGACCAAGGTGTATTCAAAATATCTAGGCACGCCATCTCAATTTATTGTGATACTCAAAGGTGGTAGATAGGTGGGTAATATGGTCGAGATAAATTTGTCATTCACTAGATCATCCCTGTGCTTAGTTCATTTTTCATATGATGGTCGAGATGGTCTGGCTCCACGAGCAGTGGATGGAGAGGTTGGCACTCCTCTCATCGACGATTCTTGTACACCTATAGACATTGACATGACCCTTTCAGTCATGAGGTTGATCAAAAATTCTTCAAAAACTTTCTCTGCAGCGCTCAACTCGTCCGACATACATGCTCAGGGTTAACAATCTCGGGTTCGGAGGGGTACTTAGACACAATAATGAGATAGAGAGCAAGAGCACGACGATCACTGCATAAAATCAACTTAGTCTGCAAGCTCAAATTCTCAATTGGAAAAAGTGTTCTCGGTGAATGGCGCGATGGGATAAATAGGTAGCTCGGCAATGGGTCGCTTGCAACGAGTATGAATCCTTCATTAACTATGTTATGTCCATTATGGCGCGGTCCCAATAGTTGGATGGCGAGATGTCTGTCCATAAATGTATTTATACCCATTTAGAGCGTTGGTCTAACGGTTATAATGTCCCCAACGGCTATATTGCTTCACCATGGTGAAGTGCCCTGCATCGTTGATCTGATATCCCAACGAAGCTTTAATTTTGAAAATTTTCCTTCTACGAGGTTCCCTCTGGAATCTTCTGCAACTTGTTGATCTTAGATTTCTTTTTACTTAGTTTTCTAGCCTTCTTCCTAGTGAGCTTCATCTCGATATGCCTTTTTCCATTCTGATTCTTATCTTCTTTTGGCATAATTACTTGGCATTGTTGAGATTCTTCCCTAAGACTCGAGGGTGATCCTTCTTCTTTATCTGGTATAGGTACTTCAATATTCTATGGGTCTTCTAGTGTTCTTTCAACTTCAACATCCGGGTCTCTGGTGTAAAATAGCTTTGATATGTTCTTTTGTTCTTCAATCAAGTGTGTGATCCTTCTAGTCATGAATTCTTTTAACTCTTTCTTCTTCTACTCTAAAACTCCTTCTTCTTCTTTCCTTATGGCCTGATCTTTTTTAATCCAAGGTTTTCCTAGTAGCATGGTAAATGGGGCATTGTTCTCAATAAATATAATAATATCAAAATCTTCCTCTGTCGAAGTTCCATTAGCATTCATAGGTATCCGGGTGAGCTTCCCACATAGGTTTAGTATCTTTCCTTTGAATAGTCCTATTCCTCCTAGTGAAGGAGTCATAGCAATCTTCCCTATAGCTTCCCAAGTTCTCTCTGTCATGATATTCACCGGTGTTTCCTCATCTAGAACAAAGTCAATGTTGAATTCTCCTATTCTTTCTTCAAGGCATTCTTTTTCTTTGAAGATCGTTGATAAGCTGACATGTCAGTGATCATTTAGGGTTTCTCTTATCTGTAGCAATACTTTCTCTAATTCTTCCTGGGATTCTATCATAATCTTAGTTTCTAGATCTACCTTAGGGTTTTCTTGGTTCATATTCATTCTTTCAACCTTAGCAATCATTCTAGGGCAATCCAATACTTCATGGTCTAGATATTTACAACAAAGACAACTAGGTATTCTCCTAGTGCATTCCTTAGCAAGATGTTCGGGTTTTCTGCAACTGTAACAGAGGGTTAATCCTCTCTTTCATTTAAATGATCCCCAACATTTCATGTACTGTGCACTAGGATCATGGTAGATAACCTGCAAACATTTCTTTCTAGGGTCCTGCATACACTTATTAGTCCAAACATTCTTTCTATGCATAGGTATAACATATTTTTTACTAGTCTTATCAGATCTATTCATATCAAATCTTATTTCATCTATGAATACCCTAATTTTCAAGCTAGGATAGAATCTATCAAACATACCTAGATCCACACTATTGAAACAAAAATTTCCACGTATCTTACTTATACACAGTACAAAGCTTTCAAATCTAGAACTTTTCAATATTCTTACCTTTATCAGAGCACAAAGCTTTTAGATCTTACCTTTTTAAGAAAAACTTCTTACTTTTACCTTTCTCAAAGCACAAAGTGTTCAGATCTTACCTCTTTTCTTCAGGTCGGACTTCTTTTCCTTAGCACAGAGCTTGTCAAACTAAGTAGGTACTGCACACTAGAGAAATATATCTACACATAGAGCTTTCACAATTTCAGGTCAGATATTTGCACAAAGATTCTTCTTCCTCAGTTCCCAGCAGTCACAGTTTCAGGTCCCGACAACGAAACCATTTATTGGCACAAGGGAAGACCCAGGGTTCAATGCTACAACAGTGCACCAACAAAACCCTAACTACCGACCCTTTCGGAAACACCTGCGAAGTAGATGAAGTCTCACCCGAGGTAGAGGCAGGGGTGGTTGCATTACTCAGGTGTCTACAAACTTAGCTGGGACACAGATCTATGATTATAATACTTAATAGATCACTTAGCACCATCAGTTCATCATTATTTAACCAATATCTACACCACAGATAAAATAGAGCATCGCAGCATTCACCCAGATCTAATGTATTTAAGCACTTAGCATAACTAAATGGATCAGATCTAGCAGATTCAAGCACTAAGCACATCCACCTATGTCAGATCTAGCATCCAGATTCATCATAAGCACAAAGCACAAAGCATAAGCAGATCTTTCTATCTATCTTTATCCAACACTTAGCAAATAACACATAAATACATCATAACATCGCACAGAGAAAACTAACACAGTATTTATGTGGTTCACCCCCACCCTGGGGCTACATCCACCAAATCTTCTTCTTTATTAGCTTCTTCAATAGGTTACATGCACAGAGCCTCAAAACCCTACTCTGCATAGGACATAAGATCTGCACAGCTTGCTAGATCCTTGTTCCTTGTGTTACAGCACAAAGCCCTTCACAATCTTGTTACAACTACTTGCACCTAGCTCTACAAGTCTCTCATAGTATGCACAAAGCATTTACAAACCACACTTGCACTTAGCACTTAGTTTATCGGCTGTTGCTACTTATGTCACCTATATAATTATTTATAGTTTACAAAATAGGCCTAAACATGGGTAAACCCATGGGCCGACATGTCATACCCATTACATATTCCTAAATCCCGAAAAGGACCCAAAAAGGGGTCGAGATTCTACGATCTTTGCTTTGTCTTCGACAGGCTGTCAAAGACCCAAAATAGGTCAAACTTGACCAAGGATCTCCCAAAACTTGGTCAAGGGCCAACAGTTACCTAATCTTCCCATTTATGGGTGACATGTGTCACTCTCTTCATGTGAACATGTCAGCAAAAGTGACTTCATGGACACGTTAGATATGAAGAGTCGAAGTGTCGATCAACCGAAAATCCGAAGTGCCACGTCACTACGGGAAAGTTCCTCTAGGAGATTTTGAACAAGATTAACATAGTTTCCAAAAGTGTCAAAGTCCTGAAGTGCATAAGTTCCTTTCACGTAGGTCCTTCCTCAAAACAACATGTGGCACATGTCACCTGGAAATCGGTCCTGATGATGACACTTGGCATTTGTTTCGAGTATTTCTGGTACAACATCTTCTCCATTCCAGGTGACACGTTTCATCCTTCTGTCTGTGACACATCAGAAATTCACATCACACTGCCACATCAACTCCAGGAGATTTCTATCAAGAGCAGGCATAGTCTCCCAAACTCCTGAAGTATTTAATGGTAAATATTTCTTAATCCCATATCAATTAGAAATAATCATGAATTAATGACTCTAGTAAATGGTCCATTCAGGAGATTCCAACCTAGAGCGAACACAAATCGTCGAAGTTTTGAAGCATCGAAGAGTTGGAGATACATGGCCCTCTTTTATTATGACACATGGCATCGATCAATTGAGACACGTGGCATCCATAAATTGAGCCACGTGGCATTGATTTTAACCACATTTGTGGTTTCCATCTACACTATTTCAAGTGACACAAGTCACACTCCTTTCGATGACACGTCAGTGATGTGATGGCAGGCCGCCACATCAGATTCGGGGGATCGTCCTCCGGGAGATTTCCAAGCACGACATTCAAAAATAAAAGCTATCGAACCTCGAAGAGTCGAAGTCCCGAAGTCCTTAAATGATAAATTTTAAAGTAATCTCGAGTTAATAAGTGATTAGTGTTGGATAATGACTCTAGGAGTTCTTTCCTTTAGAGGATATGTATACTCCGTGCTCCAAAGCTCTCGAACGTTGGAATTCTGAACTGGCTCACCCACATTTATGCCACATTGAAATGTTTAAAAATGGGTGCCAAAATAGGAATGGATAAACTACATGTCCAGACTGCAGAAAGAATACTAGAGACTCCAAAAAATTCTAGATGACTTGCTTCTATCCTCCAGGGGATAAGTAGGGGAAAATCACGGCCAACATATTCAGTTATCTCCAGTGGACTCCAACAACGCGCATCCATGCCAGTGTTCAATGCAGAACTCAGTTTTGTCACTCCTACTCATTTTCTGTCAAATCTCAGTTCATTCCAGTGCATGCATCAATCCAGTTTCATTGCTAGTAGCAGTTTTTAATTGTTTAGTTCAAACTCTTTTAGTTTCAGGCATAACAAGTGGTCTTTTTTGTGTGATAAGAACCACTCATTTTAATTAATTCAAGCTTGGAGTATTCATTAACAGACTCTAGCAGTGTGTTTTAGTTAAGTTAATAAGTTTTTTAACAGTCGATGTGTAGAGGAACCCTCAATTCCACACTGGTCGAGGGCCTCCACATCTGTGATAAATAGGCATTCTTTGTATGTTAGAAGGGTTCAATTTTTGGGGAGAAAAATATCAATACAATAACTGGTTGGATCCATTCTGCACATGGATTAAATCTTTCTACCTGGTGAAGATACTATTGATGACAGATTGTTTGTGTCCAAATTCGTATGTGTTTCTTTTCTTGAATACAGTTTTGATTTGTGCAAAGTACATTTATTTTCTATCAACTATTGTATAACTTGTCTTTATTAATATGCAACCTATGATAACAGCTATGCTTTGATGAAGATTTGTTTTTTTTGCAACCTGTGGGAATAACTGTGTTTTTGGTACATGTTTAATGCTTGAAATAAAATTTTAAGACTTAAACTTCTAGTAGCAGATTGTACAATGAATGGTTTGTTGTTTTTCTTTGTTTCTTACCTTTACTGTCTCACTTGTTTGTCCTTAGTGTGCCACCATCCAAGAAGGACCCTTGTCCATGTCATTTTTCNGAATAGTTCGGTGGATTTGTTGATTGTGAACAACAACATCAACTTGGAAAGCAAGTTGGTGGGAGAGTTGAGACGCCTAATTGTCCAGGTTAAACATGATATGTTTGGATGACTCAGGATCAATAGCGGCCAAGAGTGTTCTACGTTGATTGGGGCAGTGTTGTAGAACTTCTAACGCAGACATAGCACACGATGCTTGAGCCAAATCTTCAACAATGTTGTAGTTCTGGGCAGCACGTGAACTAGGATTAAACGTAGCTTTGTGGATATTTCTCTTAGGAGGGTGTAAGATATATTTGAACGTAGGTTTCTCAATCTGAAGTGGTCTAGATGGAGGATTAACCGATGGACGACTAATGGAGGATGGTGACGGATCCAGTAAAGTACCAGTAATGTTAGTGTCTTTTCCTTTGTCAGGGTTACATGGTGTGTCATATGTCTTATATCGAGTGTTCAAATTAATCCCATTAAACATACAAATATGTGCACTCATCGAGGCCTCATCATGAGAATGGCTAGAACTGCCCCCAAGAGAGGGGGTTTGAGCAACCATGGATTGTTGCCGAGGAAAAGGCTGAGTAAGAATAGCAGGTTGTGAATTTCCCTAGAAAAGTTTGTCCACTTCATTGCGGTGTGGAAAGTATCGAGTTTAGTGATCATCACCACAAATGATACACGGGAATTTTAGTTTCTGTTGTGGTTTCTTTTCGGTAGCAGGTGTTTGAGCTTGATTTTTTGGTTGTTCATTGTTATTAGAATTTTTTGATTTATTTTTTGTCTTCTTCTTACCTCTGGATTGTTGTGAAGGGGAAGAATGAATTGTATTCACCTCAGAGATCTGAGTTTGGGGGGAGGTAGAGGAGAGTGTGGTCGATTGGGAAGTAGATTTAGTTTTGACGGAACCGATAACATCGTCCGCATGAGATGAGGATGATGGCTTGGATGGATCGGTATTATCTCAAGCAGCATTCGGAAGCAAATCATACAAAGTACCAAATTTTGAATAAACCAAATCTAAGTACTGAGCCCGAGCAATGGTTTCTTCCTCAGTGACCGCGCCACCCATAGTGACATCGCGAGCGATCGAGGGTAAAAGTGATTTAGTAAACCATTCTGCCAATAATATGTCAGGGATGATTACCTTGATCATCCTTCGTTGTCATCTCCACTCATGAATATGGTCAGAGATATGCACGGAGTCAGTTTGACGAAGGGAGGTCAAGAGTTCAGTACCCGTCTCGTAGTGAATAGGTAGTTGAAAGTGCATGAGGAAAGACATGGCAAGGGAGTTGAAATCATGAAAAGAAGCACGTGGTAGTTCAATATACCACTTTGTTGCTGAGCCCATAAGCATTCGCTGGAAAAGACGCAGGCGTATAGAATCATCCATGAGGGAGTTTGATGAACACCACAAATGGAAAGTCATCACATGGTTGTTTGGATCTTCGCCGGATTTTTCATCAAATTTCGAAATATTAGAAGGAAGTTTAGGTGGAATAACTGGCCAAACCGGTGAATGAAAAATAGGATCATTAGTTAACCGAGACAACTCTGGGAGATCCAGATTCGTAAGGAAAGGTAGTTGTCGGTTAATTTATGGATGATACTGGTGTGGCATAGGAACACTGGTAGGACCATAAACTGGGTTAGGTGGATAGTTGTAACTAGTAGGTCCTCCTACATACGGTTGTTGCTGACCAGGATAAATAGGATTCGATGATGGCTGAGAAACATTTGCATAACCCGGTGCGTTGTGAGCATTATAAGCTAGGTGATTCATTTTCCCAGAAAGAGGATGAACATTGTGCCCTTAAGGAGGGTAAGGAGTAGATCTCGGAGGTGGATACACATTAGACCCATGGGGAGGATAAGGTTAATGTCCTTGAGGACTCCAAGTGGTGTTTGGGATGCTACCCAGATAAGGTTGTCCATAAGAAGGTTCGGAAGGAACAACATTTGATACTCCTCCTTGTGGGTTATGATATAAGTTCCCCCCAACATGGGGTTGGGTAAATGTGCCTCCAAAAGATACTCCCTAGGATTGTGAAGGGTTTCCATCAGATGAAGGTTTCCCCCCTGCCAGCGGTGGATTAACGATTGGGGTATGACTAGCAAAGGGAGGTTTCCCTCTGGGAAGAACATGAAAAGGGGGTAGGCCCACCATAGAATGGTGGTCCTCCAAGAAGGAAAGGTCTACTATATGGTGGTTTCCCTCCAGTCGGTTGTATTTGGCTAGAAAGGGTCTACATTCTCTGGTGCAAAGATGTCCCGGTAGGATTGTGCGGAACATGTGGAGCTGTAGAGTGAAAGTTTGTAAAAGTGAGGGTAGGGATCAAAGTGCCTTGGGAATAAGTAGAGGTGATGAGTCTAGTATTAGGATAGAATTTTGTTGACTCAATAGTAGGGTTGATGACCTTATCGATGGGGTGATTCATAGTTTGACCAGATGGTCCACTTTCAATAGGAGGGTCATGAGGATTAAAGGGTTATTGAAAGGACTCAAAATGCTCATAGAGGTCATGTCCTGATGAAGTCCTGCATACAGAATGAGCAGGTGTGGGATTTGTATCTACTACAGTGGTAGGATGAACAGGAGTCCTATACTCATCACCGAAGATTGGTTCTGTGGATCCCATATATATCTCGGTAAAATATCTCACAGGTAACTGTGGGACCTCTTCATCTATGACATTCCCAAGGGAGTCTAAATGAAGCAAAAGTGGTTCAATATGGGTTATCGACACAGATGTAGTGCAAGGAGTGGGATTATCAACCATAACCAAAGCGCCTTCTGAGTTATCTAACGGAGGAGCAACAATGCTTCCAGTGTCAGATTGATTTTCTACCTCTCCACGGTAGTTTTCTTCTGGAGGGTTAGGAGGTAAGGGTTGGTAACCTTCTGGAGGCAGCCTTTGCATCCTATGTGATTGGTGAAGACATTTATCGTCTACAGGTTCAATTTTGGAGAATAGCAGTACACATTGAAAATCTAGGGCCAACTAACAAAAAGAAATAGCATACGCTAATAAAATCTAGGAATCAAAACCAAGCAAACAAAACTTCTCGAGATGATCATACTATTTGGTGGTGAAATCCAACATCGCGTGATCAAGTCAAGAAGGGGCTAGGATATGGTGGAACAATTACAATGGTGACCTGCTTAATGGACTTTTATCTTGGTGCAAGATTCCATGGAGTAATTGTGGATTTACCCTCCAAGGAGCCCGAGTGAGTTTGACCAATGTTTGTCCCAGGTACAGTGAGACTTCCCTTCACTATCACCTTGTGTAAGTACCTGAGGATTATGTCAACTATGAACACCAACTCCCAGTCAGCCCTTGGGCAGGTACAGTCGACAGTCTGATATGAACGTATGGGCAGGATAACAAGTCCGAAATCAACTCGAGAGGCTCCCACACATAATCATGGGTAATCGATGAATGTCTATTTAAGGGAAAGAGAGAAAGTTGTTTTCACTATAAAACACTAATATGCAATGTCCTCAATTAATTTGTTTCTCACTCAAATCTGATGCAATGCTAAATATTTCAGAAATGCTTTCTAATATCCAAACCAATCACTAAAATATGTCCTTTTGCTTATATGTGAATGATAATCAGATGCAAGACTTCTAAATGTCAATCAAACTTCAATATTAAACAATCAAAAGCAAACTTCACTCAAAACAAAAAATACACTCTCGTCGTGAAATAGACAAGAAGGACAAAGATAACCAAATTGCAAACAAGAACCAAAAAACTCAAACAAAAGATAAATGATGGAAGCTTGACCTCAAAGATCAAATGAAAAGTCCACAAACCTTTGGATTTCCTCACAAAAATTTTCACTCAATCAAATAAAGGAGAAGAAAACAACAAGTTAACTCTAGGTCAGCAAAGACAAAGAGTTATTGCAAAGCAAGGACAAATGTCAAAAATCCAAGAAAGAGATGAATA
>JZKD02S0274913.1:10364-20497 GCA_000966675.3 Picea glauca | reverse complement strand
CAGATTATGAAGTTCTTAGTATAAAATATTACACTAAAGTACAAAGTTAGGAGTATCACTTCCCGTGCTCATGTTTATGTGTACATTCATAGTCTAAATGTACAAAATCCATCTCCATCACAGGAAGAGATTCTAGTTTTTCCTGCAACTTCACCCAGACTCTGCATAGCAACAAGCATAAATGCTACAATTTATTGTATTGCCAAATGCACATGGTCTAGATTGTCATATTTCCTTAGTTTATTTGTTGTCCATAAATAGTGGTGATCCTCATGAAGGTGGCAGGAAATTCTTAACAAGCATGTCTAAGCACTTATCTACAAACCCTTCATTCAATGTCTCCAAATAAATTCTATCAACCCATCTGCTACATCCAAACATGAGAAAGTGCCTTCAATGTCATCACCAATGTCCCGTCCTGAGAAGGATATCTAAATTTGATATCATTAAAATATTGAAGGATCTGGTTATAACATGTTGCATTCCCTTTCAAAACAGAGGCGAGAGACTGGCGAATCTACAATCTGGAAACAAAGAGCACTTATTAGTTACAAATATTGCAACAAGGCGTTCTCCAACAAATACTGCCTTGTAGTATGTCAAACAGGAGATCCAAACTCTGTATGAAGTCTTTTATGGTTGGATTCACTCTTTAAAGATCAAAGAGCATTCATCACAATCTCATAACATTGTTCTTGCAAGGCAAGTGCAGCCTGTCGAAGATTCGTACTATCCAAGCTCTGAGCTAGTCGAGCCACACGGTGTTGAGAAAGAAGTTGCACAAGTAAAAGTGGCTCACCGGACCTTCTTATCTGTGTTCCATTAGACACCCCATGTCCTCATTACCAATCTCCAGTTCTCACGTGATCTTCAGTTCTCAGGATTCTTCATGTTTAGTGGCAGTAGTAAATTGATGAAGAGTTGTAAAATACAAATGTTCCTCATGAGATAAATGCTCTATGACTTCCCTTGTTTGAGAATCCTCTAGGATTTCATGATGCTTGATTTTTTGGAGTGTTGACCGGAAACAACGCAATCAAGATCCGATTGATCCAGATCTAACAAACAAAACATAACAGAGATTTCAAATCTATCTGAAATGATAATTCTGGAAAATATCAGTTGATAGAACCTTGCTTATCTCCCAGATCTTGCACGATTTTGGGAAGTCATTCTCCATGACCCCAAATGGCCTCGTCCTCCACAAAACCCATGTGGTGGATTTTGGAGATTCTCCTCCATTTGTGCAAAATTGACCCCGAAAATCAAGGTCTCTGTTTTGGCAGCGAAATTTTCTGTTTTGTTTTTCCAACAACAACTTATTTTATCAATTCAAACTCTGATGCACGACTGCCATTATGTCACATACGTTGATGTATGCTTTCCTTTAAGTAATTTTTATGTTAACACTTTCAATTGTTAACATAAAATTTATTTTTGTCCTTTGATCAGGTCATTGAATGGACAGGGATTTAAATGAAGAGATGTGAATGTATGGACAGGGATTTAAATGAAGAGATGTTAATGTATGGACAGGGATTTAAATGGATTGAACAGGTCATTGAATAAGAATGAAGAGATTGAAAATGGTATTATGAATACGAATAAGAGGAACATATGCGTAGAACATGGGTATGTAGATGCGTGACAGAGATATGAACTGAGGTGTGGCATCTAAAAACAATTATGTAGCCTTCTCATCAAGATTCAATTATCTTTAACCTGCATCAAAGCTTTTTACCTTTGGAAACGCTATCATGATCAGAATATCCTGGAAGTCCTCGCAGTGATTGATCTCTACCACTGCAAAATTACCTTTTCTTCATTACCTTTGCCTCTAACCAAGTTCTGATTAGTTTTTAGCAGGAATGTCGAATGTTGATGAAGAAAATGTTGTAGATAATGATGAAGAAACTAATCTGAGTCACTGACTGAATCTGTTATAGTGCTGCTCGTAAGCATGAAAGAAGTTGAATGAAGGAGATCTAGGCTTTGACATTTTTTATTCCTTTATTCAAAAACATAAGAATTGTTGCACTTAACTTAGACTAGCATATGCAGCGTTTTATTTATTCACTAACCTACCTACTTGAAAAATGCAAGCCTTTTCTCAAGTATATGAAAACCTCCAGTGCAACCATGTGCGCAGCAAAATAAAAAACATACTCATATCCAGATATGGAAGATATACCTCTATGGTTGTCTGGATATGAGGAACCAGCCCATCTTTTAGATTTGGTACCAAGAAGTTTTGAAGAAGGAAATCATTATTTTGCCTGGTGATGGATTGGAACCATTCTTCAATGTAACCCCTCATTCCTTGATGTTCTTGTCTATCAGTTTGCAATTTTTTTTGTCTTGTTATTTGGGTCTTCTAAAATCCGACATTCACAATCATGGATGCCCAAAGGAGCTAAACATGCAATAAATTTTTCAATTTCAGGTTCCAATATCTTCTCTTCATCTGATGGAGTCCCCAGTTCTTTGATTTCTTCTGTAATTTCGCAAGGAGGCTCGGAGGGATGGGCTATATATCTTTCTTCCATCTCCACCAAAATCTGAAAAAAAATCTTGCAACAACATCCTTCCTTTTTCAAGAGTTCTTGAACTCTCTTAATTCTCTTAATTTCCTGGCTAGCTCTTCTAATTTCTCTAGTATATAGAATTCTCAAAAACTTGCAAACCACACAACTTGGAAGAAACAAAATCTTGTACTCTAAAAATGAAATCTTTTAAACAAACTTCAAAGTTGAGCATGCATTCAGATCCTCACACTAATAGGACCTTGTTGTCACCAGTTTGTCTGTTGGTATGAGAAATTTTCCATTCCATGCATTAAACTGAGATAAAGCACACTAAGCCAAATGACTAATCCCTAATCCCTTTGCATCTCCCCGGAAACGGTGCCAAAAATGTCGGGCAATTCAATTGCTTAAATTGCTTTACATTAAATTATCAACCAGGCAACTCGTAAGCTTGTGAGATACTAGCAAAATATATGCAATATTAGGCCACTAACCCAAGCGAAGCAATCTGAATCAAACATAGTAAAGCAATTTTAACGCTACAATCACAATAATGATCCTAATCACTCATTAATATTTAACCCTTAGTTCCACAAATTTTATCATTCAAATTCCATGGCCTACATATTTCACCATTTGGGTCTATCGGTCAATGATTGGGTGATTAAACTTTAGTGTGCCAAATAGAATGAATGAATTGAAATAACTCACACAATTGAAATAAATTCCCCTTAGTCCCATAGATTTTACCATTATGATTCCATGGCACAACTAAAATGAATTCACACGTCTAAAATAGAAATCACACAACTAAAATAAAGCTAATTGGGAATCGTATACCAGAGAGAGGGGGGCCTTCCTCTCTTGGCATATGCTTCCAAGAAGGACTACAACAGAGAACTCTTGATCTGCAACAATAAGCTCTTTATTCTAGCATCAGATTTATTACAATCATTATCTTCAATATGAAACTCTCTAATTCCTTCACTAATGAATTGAAATCATCTCCCCAACTAAATGACATCCTCTCCTATTTATACATTTATCTTCTCCTTCATAAAATTAAAAGGAGTTACAACAAGATGAGATCATATCCTAAACAAGTGGATCTACAACCAACAAATCTTAGATCCTAAAGATTTGGATCCCCTCCACCAAATATTGGATTTGATCTAAGATAATTTGGAGAATTTGGAGAAAATAATAATAGCATATTTCATGAAATCCATGTGGTCAAATAGTAATTTAGGAAACCATAATATCTACTCTAAGTAATCATTAAAACATGGGAAATCAACCACTTTAGTGTAAGTATTACACATGAAGCTCATATAAGGTAGAAATGAACAAATAAAGGAATATAAGTGATTAAGGGAATGATAATGACACGGTAAAGTGAATGAAATATGGATAAATAGCATCATAGAATGTGTTATTTTTTAGGTCCAACAATTTTTTTCTTCGAGCCTCTTGTAGATTGTTAAAAAAAAGAAAATGAAAATTGTCTAGTTGGAATTTAGAGGAGCCCATTGTTCACAAAATAGCAAATATTTTGGAATTTCATGTGGAAAACATTTGAAAACAATTTAGTATTTGGGAATCCCTTTAGAAAACAAGAGAATAACCCTCAAATAGTGGGAGCCTATCCTAGAAATTAAAAAAATAATAATAATGAACACATAGGGATGTCAATTGATGAATCTCCATACTAAGGTGACCTTCAAAAGCATGTTTTGCATGCTCTCCCAATGTATTCAGCTTCATTAATTTCTTCCCTAATAAGAATAGTTAGTGAAACGGTAAAGATGGTAAGATATTCTTTTATTGTGGGGAAACAAATTGCTCATGAGAAATTAATTTTGTTTCATGAAACACGGTGAATCTCTCTAAATAAAGGGGTGAACTAAGTTTAAGGAATTTGCAAATAATGGGACGAGCTTTAGGAGTTGGGCTTCTTTGGAATATCATCATAAGCATAGATGCATGGTGGAAGGAATTTTTACTCAAAAAATATTGTAGTATGAAATATTACATAAGGATAATTCAAACCAAGACTCCTATGCACGATAGTTCACATGCTTATAAATCATTAAGTTAAGGATTTTGCGTAATAAAATGCCTCATTTCTTGGGACTTGAGGATGGTGGGCCTCGTGGTGTGACTAATTTCATGTCAAAATTCNGAGGAACCAGCCCATCTTTTAGATTTGGTACCAAGAAGTTTTGAAGAAGGAAATCATTATTTTGCCGGGTGATGGATTGGAACCATTCTTCAATGTAACCCTTCATTCCTTGATGTTCTTGTCTATCAGTTTGCATTTTTTTTTGTCTTGTTATTTGGGTCTTCTAAAATCTGGCATTCACAATCATGGATGTCCAAAGGAGCTAAACATGCAAGAAATTTTTCAAATTCAGGTTCCAATATCTTCTCTTCATCTGATGGAGTCCCCAGTTCTTTGATTTCTTCTGCAATTTCACAAGGAGGCTCGGAGGGATGGGCTATATACCTTTCTTCCATCTTCACCAAAATCTGAAAAAAAATCTTGCAACAACATCCTTCCTTTTTCAACAGTTTTTGAACTCTCTTAATTCTCTTAATTTCTGTGGCTAGCTCTTCTAATTTCTCTAGTATATAGAATTCTCAAAAACTTGCAAACCACACAACTTGGAAGAAACGAAATCTTGTACTCTAAAAATGAAATCTTGTAAACAAACTTCAAAGTTGAGCATGCATTCAGATCCTCACACTAATAGGACTTTGTTGTCACCAGTTTGTCTGTTGGTATGAGAAATTTTCCATTCCATGCATTATTAAACTGAGATAAAGCACACTAAACCAAATGACTAACGCCTAATCCCTTAGCATCTCCCCGGAAACGGTGCCAAAAATGTCGGGCAATTCAATTGCTTAAATTGCTTTACATTAAATTATCAACCATGGAGCTCGTAAGCTTGTGAGATACCAACAAAATATATGCAATATTAGGCCACTAACCCTAAGCTAAGCAATCTAAATCAAACATAGTAAAGCAATTTTAACGCTACGATCACAGTAATGATCCTAATCACTCATTAATATTTAACCCTTAGTTTCACAAATTTTATCGATCACAGTAATGATCCTAATCACTCATTAATATTTAACCCTTAGTTTCACAAATTTTATCATTCAAATTCCATGGCCTACATATTTCACCATTTGGGTCTGTGAGTCAATGATTGGGTGATTAAACTTTATTGTGCCAAATAGAATGAATGAATTGAAATAACTCACACAATTGAAATAAATTCCCCTTAGTCCCATAGATTTTACCATTATGATTCCATGGCACAACTAAAATGAATCCGCACGTCTAAATAGAAATCACACCATTGAAATAAAGCTAATTGGGAATCATATACCAGAGAGAGGGGGGCCTTCCTCTCTTGGCATATGCTTCCAAGAAGGACTACAACAGAGAACTCTTGATCTGCAACAATAAGCTCTTTATTCCAGCATCATATTTATTACAATCATTCTCTTCAATATGAAACTCTCTAATTCCTTCACTAATGAATTGAAATCATCCCCCCAACTAAATGACATCCTCTCCTATTTATACATTTATCTTCTCCTTCATAAAATTAAAAGGAGTTACAACAAGATGAGATCATATCCTAAACAAGTGGATCTACAACCAACAAATCTTAGATCCTAAAGATTTGGATCCCCTCCACCAAATATTGGATTTGATCTAAGATAATTTGGAGAATTTGGAGAAAATAATAATAGCATATTTCATGAAATCCATGTGGTCAAATAGTAATTTAGGAAACCATAATATCTACTCTAAGTAATCATTAAAACATGGGAAATCAACCACTTTAGTGTAAGTATTACACATGAAGCTCATATAAGGTAGAAATGAACAAATAAAGGAATATAAGTGATTAAGGGAATGATAATGACACGGTAAAGTGAATGAAATATGGATAAATAGCATCATAGAATGTGTTATTTTTTAGGTCCAACAATTTTTTTCTTCGAGCCTCTTGTAGATTGTTAAAAAAAAGAAAATGAAAATTGTCTAGTTGGAATTTAGAGGAGCCCATTGTTCACAAAATAGCAAATATTTTGGAATTTCATGTGGAAAACATTTGAAAACAATTTAGTATTTGGGAATCCCTTTAGAAAACAAGAGAATAACCCTCAAATAGTGGGAGCCTATCCTAGAAATTAAAAAAATAATAATAATGAACACATAGGGATGTCAATTGATGAATCTCCATACTAAGGTGACCTTCAAAAGCATGTTTTGCATGCTCTCCCAATGTATTCAGCTTCATTAATTTCTTCCCTAATAAGAATAGTTAGTGAAACGGTAAAGATGGTAAGATATTCTTTTATTGTGGGGAAACAAATTGCTCATGAGAAATTAATTTTGTTTCATGAAACACGGTGAATCTCTCTAAATAAAGGGGTGAACTAAGTTTAAGGAATTTGCAAATAATGGGACGAGCTTTAGGAGTTGGGCTTCTTTGGAATATCATCATAAGCATAGATGCATGGTGGAAGGAATTTTTACTCAAAAAATATTGTAGTATGAAATATTACATAAGGATAATTCAAACCAAGACTCCTATGCACGATAGTTCACATGCTTATAAATCATTAAGTTAAGGATTTTGCGTAATAAAATGCCTCATTTCTTGGGACTTGAGGATGGTGGGCCTCGTGGTGTGACTAATTTCATGTCAAAATTCGTAACATGGGAGGAGGATAGGGAAATTTGATATTGGTTTAACTCCCAAAACATCTTGTCAATTATTCACTTATTTGTTTGGAATGTTGAGGACTCATGGATGGTATTTACTCGTAAACTCGCCACTAATAACAATAGCATGCAAATAGTTGCAAGGAATATTAAAATCCCGATATAAATATATAATTAGTAGGTGGGACCCCCTAGAGATAAAAACAAAAGAATGTTAATTTTTCAATCATCCCTTACACATATATACTTGTTGAGTATAAAACAAAAGAATGTTAATTTTTCAATCATCCCTTACACATATATACTTGTTGAGTATAGATGTGTCAATCTGTAGTCATGCTTGAAAAGTTAATTTTTGCAGACTTCGGTTTGATTGCAACATTCATCTTGAGTTGGTTGTATTAATAAAAAAAATTCCTACTCACGAAGTTCAAAAGATATCTCTACCAATGCATATTTGATTGATATGTGTATGGTGATTGCAAAGGCACAAAAAGTTTTGATAGGCTCACATTATGTTATGGCAGTGGAATTATGACATATATATTGATGGTTGTTAGTTTTGGTTGATTACACTTAAAAAAAAATTGGGTTACATGCCTATCACACGTAACAAAGGTTATCATAGCAATATACAATGTTTTTTGTTACAATCTTTGAAGTGTTGTCTCCACACTTATAAAAGTGGTTTGACTATATTACAATAATCGACATGCGATTGTTAGACAAAGGGTATTCAAACTTCATGTCACAATTGTTGCATACTATATGGTAGTATAGAGCCCATACTTATAAACGCACGATATCCACAAGTTATGTTGCAAAGATGGTAATGAAGGTTATATTTGCAAATTTTTTAATTTTCGTAGTGCATATGGTATATTGGTAAGATTTGATTTATGGTTATTAACTGCACAATGAATTTTTTAACCTCAACACCATTACCAACAGGTTTGATTTGATATGTTATTAATGAGACTTAGTTTTGGTCGTGTCCCAAGCCTTTGTTCGAGTGATGGTCATTTAACACTGGCTGGCATAGCGTATGGCATTATGCTTGTTTGGCATTTCTTTCGTATGTTGATTGGTTTCTACATCGAGCATTTGGAAAGTGGAAGTTGAGTTGGAATTAGGGTACAGTGCATGTGTGAATGGAAATGACGTGCTCTTGTCATACATTCAATTCGCATTTAAGCAGGTTTTTTCACCCACGTCCCGCTTTGGATTTGGCATTGTTCATTAAGGATGTTCGGAATTTCTCTACTATGGAAACACTGTGGTTACAAAGCTCAAACCCTAGCAATTCCATAACCATTTACACCTATTTCTACAAATATTTGAAGCATTAGTGAAGGTATGTAAACTCAAGCTCAGCTTTCATCAAATGTTTGTTTATTTTGCAGTGACAATTTTAAAAGTGGCTCTTTGTAAATTGGTTTTTGGGTTTGCTTTTCTTCCCTTCACCTTAAATGGTTCTTTAATACCTTCCCAAAATAAATCAATTACGTCCTCCATACACGAATTTTGTGTGCTTTTCACTCTACTTTTGGAAATAATTTGGTTTGTTTAGGTTTTAAATACAAGTTTGGAGTACAAATATTCGATATAAAATTTAATAAGACATACTCAAAAAATACTAGTTGAAGTTGTCACCTTAATCCCTACCTTGAAGTATTAATCATTTTTTTTCTCTGGTAGTCACACTTCACCCTTGATATTTTTCTTTGTTTTACAATCCAACGATTTGATGGTGTTGATTATGGGTCGATTATTGGAAGGGTTTGAGTTTTAGAAGAAAACTCAACATACTTAAGCAAGGGTGATATAGCCATAATAATTTATGGCATCAACTCAGGGATAATTTCTTTACTACAACCTTCTTTTCAGTTGTATACCTTTGAATGTGAAACAATAATATTCTATGTGCAACACATTTCCAAACCATATCAAAACCATGTATATAGTTTTGTGAGGAAACTTAGCACCAGTTTCGAACCCTCGTCGGCTATTTTAGGTTGTATAGTCATTGGTTGAAGTTTTGATGAGCCTGGATGTCAATGTCGTTGGATTACTGAGAGGGGGGGTGAATCAGTAATAGAGCAATAATCCTTTTTAACCACAAAATGCAAGTGTTATATCAATGTAGCATTATCATCCAATAGTTGTAGAGTAAACAAACAATGAACAAATGAGCAATCATACACAGTACACTAGTGTTTTTACATGGAAACCCAAAGCGGGAGAAAACCACGGAATGTTTTTTTCTTATATGTCTTTAAGAATTACATTCATTGGAAGCACCAACTTCCATTTTTTCCAGCTGCAACTGGAAGGAGGCTCCAACCCCCTAGTTTCTCAGGCTACGACCTGAAGGAAGCTCCAACTCCCCAATTCTCTGGCTACAACCAGAAGGAGGATACAACCCCCTAGTTTCTTAGGCTACAACCTGAGGGAAGCTCCAACTCCCCAATTCTCTAGCTACAACTAGAAGGAGGCTAAAACCCCCCATGTTCTTCGGCTACAGCCAAAAGGTGGCTACAACCACTTGTACTTGCCCCGTCCAACCGCCCTAACGTAGAACTAGAATGATGGAACCACTGTCACACTATCATTGTGAGATATACCACTGTAACAACCTGTACCACTAACCTCTACCTAACCAACCTCTAGTCAACATGTACCATCAACCATGCATCAACTTGTACCTCAACCTATACCATCAATGAATGCATCAACCATACACAAAATATGTACCAATCATGTATCAAATACACATAAACTATGACTCATCAATATGTACCAACATCATCAACTATACACCTCATGTATGTGCCAACTCATCAACTACTTGTCTC
>JZKD02S0274913.1:0-10354 GCA_000966675.3 Picea glauca | reverse complement strand
CATTTTCATCAAACTAAAAGTTAAAAGCTTTAGCAACTAGAGAATTAAAAAAGTATTGTATGATTAAATATTGATTATGTAAGAGTTAATCAATAGTACTAATCAGAACTGGATCCTTGCCAAACTTTGTAATAAGCACTTGGTTTTTTTACCTCTTGTAAACTTTGTAATAAATATGTCATTGTTTTTTTTACTTTACTTCATATTTTTTGGCAAATTTGGAAGTGGAAATGAACCATTGTGATGGTTGGCCTTCCAAAGGCAACCCATTAAAAAAAAATGAAGGTTGTATTGAAGCAATCTACTAGGGAGATGCAAGGAGAACTTGGGAGGATAGTAGAATAAATGAGGGCTTGAAGAGAGCAATTTTCTTGAAGATCGGTCGACAAAGAAGTCAAGGAACATGTCCACGGTGAGCGAAGGTGTCTATGAGCTATGGCCATCTACAATTTTGGAATTTTGGTGACTAACAACACTCAAAATATGTGTATAAATCACCCCTCTATAATTATCTCTTGAGCCTAATAAAATCCCCATTAAATGTCGAAATCCATGTGTCAATTTTGACCTTTATCACGATGTAATTATTTCAATTTTGTGGCTCTATATGAATTTCTAGTTTTGGTGTGATTTTTTTAATGCACCATGTTACCCCCCATTTCTATGGATAACTAAGGAGATGATGTCTCAAGGCCCACCAGTTGCAGACATGGGGTGTCAAGATCCAGATGAGAAGACAGATCCCCTCTTCTTACCACACATCACCATGGATTGATAGCAGCAATGTCCACCACACCATCTTGACCCACATAGGATAGCAAGTCTTGCTCTATGAGGTAACAAGTATGGTGTCATGGTAAGTGTCATTTTAATAACTAAATCATTTGAACATGTTGCAAAGAGTCCTTTCTTGATTTTGAAAGGTGTTTTCTTCGAAATTATGCCTTTTGCCTCATTTCACCTCGATAGTTGACACATTGTCCTAGTAAGTGGGTCACCCTCGAGAAAAGGGTTGCTGCTAGGGGGTATCCTTGAAGGGTCATCATACCATTCCTATGCATACTTACCACTTTCCACACTTCTTCCCTTTTGTTTCCTCATCTTTTGGGTCTTCGGGTATATTGACCCAAGAAGGGCTTGTACCTCATTTCATGAGAAGAAAGGAATAAAGGCCTAGAGGCTTGTAGCTGGAAAAAGTTAAAATCCAATGAATTATCCTCCAGATGCTCATCCTAAGGTCCTAAGAGAAATGAAATGCTTCTCCACAAAAATCAAGGACCTGTAAAATGAAACACGTAATTAATAAATGGCTCGCTTGTTGAGGGAATGCATGTGTT
Organism: Picea glauca; assembly: GCA_000966675.3. Classification (NCBI taxonomy): domain Eukaryota; kingdom Viridiplantae; phylum Streptophyta; class Pinopsida; order Pinales; family Pinaceae; genus Picea; species Picea glauca. The sequence continues at coordinate 9,017 of JZKD02S0274913.1, read as the reverse complement.
GTGTATTTTACTTTCCTTTCACATGGAACTCAATGTGTTACTAGCTTCGAATGGAATTTCGGTACTCTTTACTTTCCCTTGCATACAGTACTCAATTTTTGGACCTTAATCAATTAATGGAAAATAAAGGGTGTGGAAAAAGGTTGCATTGAAAACGAGGACACAGCACACCCTCTACAAAGGCACCCATAAATAAGACAATATGATCCCTTGTATGTCAAGAAACCCCATGCCCAAAAGTCACACCCTCATCCACCTCATTCTCTTTTACATGACTTAGAGAGGATCCTCTTGGGAAACAATCCTTGAATTTGGGATTGATCTACCCAATAGGACACCATGACAACCCTCCCATACTTAAATTTTGCAAGATGTATAAGGTCTTTGAGCATTTGTTTATTTTGAAAAGGGGGGGTTTATTGTACATGTTTGGGTGGTTCTTTTATCATATAATTGAATTAAGTGTGAAGTTTGCACGTTGAATGTAGACCCATAAACCCTCAATGAATATACAAAAATTGGAGCGAGACAAGAGACAAAAGAGGCAAGAAGAATTAAGGAATGATAGGGATACCCAAAATTCACATAGAAAACCTTCATAGACATGCCAGATCGTTGGAACATCCCTCAAGAGCGCCCCGATGACTCCTGGGAGGAGTGGAAGCTTGAAATTTAGTATGATATCCAATGGCGCCCAACAATAAATTGACCATGTCAATATGGAAATTGATGATTCGAGACCCGCGATTCAACTTTCTCGTGTAAGAAGCCCTAGCTCGCATATTGTAGACTTCCTCCACCAGAGAATTCATGTGGATACATAATCACCAAGGGTGTGGTCCTGAACTGACAATGCTGGTTAGATATGAGACACGTTGATAATTGACGCACAAGAAAACATCAAAAATTGACCAGAGGATATACTCCTTCATATAAGATATCTCACAGACTTTGCCCCCTACCCAATCTACTTTTGGAATATTTTAAATCGATAGGCAGTGAAAAAAAATCGACATAACCCTTCATAGGATGATTCGTCAAGTATATAGAAAAATCATGTTAAATATATGATCCCAAACTAAGCAAAGAAAAAGCGTAGTTAGTCATTGAATACATCTGAACTGAAGATCAACAATAGATTGTACTAGTCAAGTCAAATATTCAGACTTCAACTCAAGAAATCAATTTGACTTCTCAATCTAATTCGACACAAACTCTTGCAATGTTTCTATCCTTGACAAAATCCAAGAAAATAACAATGGGCCTCAATCACATCGTGATCTATAAAGGAAATGAAGTTCCCAAATGTCATTGGTTCGTTTGTGAAAAATTCAGGGATGTAGCTGACATCACTGATGAGGATAAACAAATGGCATAATTCGATGTCGCACTTCAAGCCAAAGCTCTCACCTAGTTTATGAATTACATAGACAATCAACAATGCACAAAAGTATAAATAAAGAAAAACTTCCTCACATTTTTCAAAGCGCAATATATAAGCCACCTGGCAGCAAAAAAACTGAAACAAATCAAGAAAAATATAGATAATATTGTCTATGGATATGATAAAATATTTAAAGGTCTTTTAAGTCAAATCCCCTATGTAATTGAAGAAAAACTGCTTGTGCAATGCTATGTGGCAGGCTTATTGCAAAGGATCAGAGTTCCACTATGCATGTATGACCTTTATACGTGTGAAGAAGTATTGAAAAAATCCCAGCAGATAGAAATGGATGATGAAGGTGTGTCAACTTCATCAATCATTGAGAAAAGACTAGAAGAAAAGCTTGCAAAGTTGCAACAATCATTCAAAAATATGGCAATTTCATGCAATGAACTATGGTGCACAATCTATTCTAATGAAGTCCATACAAAAGATTATTGCAAATTCAGTGATGCACAAGATCTTGCAGTCCGACGAATCCAAATTGAAACATTATGTGACATTTGTGAGGGTGTAACAAATCATGCTACAAGAGATTGTCCACATAATCTAAGGAATGTGTGACCAAAGTGGTGCCACATCTGTGATGAAAACAATCACTCAACACAAGAATTTTGGTTGAATGGGAACAATCAAACAAAGATTCACTCAGTATATCATAAACAAATGGTTGACCAGAAATTTGACCAAGGTAATGGAAACGGATATAGAGTTCAAGGTTGTGAAGGCTATCAAGGCCGAGGAAGAGGAGGATGAGGAAATTTGGGTAGAGGAAATGGTCGGGGACATTACTACTATTTCAATTATTGGAAAGATGATCGCATCATTTCAGACTGCCCAATCAAAGACAGAATTGATCTCAAGTTTTGTAACATTTGTGGAGTGGGAGACCACTCCCTTGAAGACTGTCCAATCGTGTTATACAAAGTAATGAATAAAATTAATGTAAATCTCTAGCATACAACGCCAAAATAGGATATTTTAAATTCAAGTAACCTCCATTTAGTGACACGCTCGGGATTTGGCGAAGACATTTATCTAGAACTGTCAAATCAAGAGAGGGGAGGTCGAAACACATATCCTGACCCATAATACGAAGAAAAACTCATGCGGGAAGAAATAGAATTTTTTAGAAACATTGACGAGGACAAAGAAAATAAGGAAGGACATGCAAATACTTTAGACATTGCGCTAGACAAATTTCTACAATCACTAAAAGAAAAACAGTCGGTCAGTTTCTTGATCGACCTACTGGGAATTCTAAGAGAATATAAATAAGAACAACAACCAGTCGAAATTCTTCGACAGTTGTCTTAGGAAAGAGACACAAACGACTTTGACCCACAAGTCAACCTCGAAATTGAAGAACATATGATCAAACAAGTCGTAGTCGATTTTGGGTCCCAAGTAAATATCCTCCAAAGAGAAATGTGGGTTCGACTCGGAAAACCCCTACTTCATCCAACAATGAATTTTCTAAAGCTAGCATATCAGAGGTTTATTGAACCAATTGGTACACTTAAAAGTGTAAAAAAATCCATAATGGGAATCCCAATGAGAGTTGAATTTAAAGTAATCAATCTAGTTAAAGGCATCCCTTCCTACCTTGCATTAGTCGAAATACCTTGGGGCCAAAATATGAGGTCCACAATCTCCCTCGAGAGAGATAGAATCAAATTGAAAGATAGTGGTATAAAAATCATAATCCCACCGGACCCCAAAAGAAGGAAAACCTTGGGTCGAGAAATGGGATGAAACTTGCGAAGCCTGACGATTATACCAAGTAATTAATGAGAAAAAGGATAACATTGATCCCAATAGTGAAGGATAAATCATAGTCTGGTCTCCATTTTTAATAGGTCAAAACTCAGATACAGAGCTATACAATTGGCAAATGGAAAATTATGAAGCACAAGCTAAAGAGTTTTGGTCAATAGAAATGATACCAATAAATCGATCCAAATCATGCTTTTCAGTACAAACAGTACCTATCGTGGTCGAAAGAAATTTAAAGCAAACACCAACACTAATTTCAACTCATACATAGACAAGGCAATCCCTACGATTCAACGAACAGAACTCTTTGTCGATGCATGTCAACGAGGTTTCCAAGTCAGTTGGAGAACAGGGGAGAGTACAAAGTCTATTCAAATCCTTCACAGACCAAGCAGCCCGACGGTGGGAAACAGTCGGTCATTTGCTTGATCGACCTACTGGGAATTCTAAGAGAATATAAAGAAGAAGAAGAACCAGTAGAAAGTCTTTGACAGTTGTCTTAGGAAAGACACACAAACGACTTTGACCCACAAGTCAACCTCTAAATCAACAGACATATGATCAAACGAGTCATAGTCGATTTTGGGTCCCAAGTAAATATCCTCCCAAGAGAAATGTGGGTTCAACTAGGGAAACCCCTACTTCGTCCAACAATGAATTTTCTAAAGCTAACATATCAGAGGTTTATTGAACCAATTGGCACACTTAAAAGTGTAATAACATCCATAATGTGAATCCGAACGAGAGTTGAATTTGAAGTAATCAAACTAGTTAAAGGCATCCCTTCCTACCTTGCATTAGTTGAAATACCTTGGGCCCGAAATATGAGGTCCACAATCTCCCTCGAGAGAGATATAATCAAATTAAAAGATAGTGGTATAAAAATCATAATCTCACCAGACCCGAAAGAAGGAAAACCTTGGGTCGAGACATGGGATGAAACTCGCGAAGCCTGATGCTTATACCAAGTAATTAATGAGAAAAAGGATAACATTGATCCCAATACTAAAGGAGAAATCATAGTATGGTCTCCATTTTCAATAGGTCAAAACTTAGATACAGAGTTATACAATTGGAAAATGGAAAATTAGGAAGCACAAGATAAAGAGTGTTGGTCGATAGAAGCGATACCAATAAATTGATCCAAATCATGCTTTTCAATACAAGCAGTGCCTATCGTGGTCAAAAGAAATTTAAAGCAAACACCAACACTAATTTCGACTCATACATAGACGAGGCAATCCCTATGGTTCAGAGAGCGGAACTCTTTGTCGATGCATGTCGACGAGGTTTCCAAGTCAGTTGGAGAACAGGGGAGAGTACAAAGTCTAGTCGAATCCTTCACAGGACAAGCATCCTAATGGTGGGAAACACGTGCACCTAGAATACAAACGTGGAACACTGCCATCCTATATTTTGTGGAAATATTTGGTGGGAAAAAACTATCAACAAATATTGACATGTCGACTTTTAAACATGGGTTCGACCTAGTCAATCATATCTAGAAATGTGAGAAAGAATGAAGGAAAGCAAGCTATCGAGACGAGAGATTGTGGCCACATATGTTCCCAAAAACACTGGACGATATACCACATAAGTGGTATAAAATTGAAGAAGCATGTGTACACACATTCGACTGGAAAGAAATAAAAAACAATCTCTTTAAAGACTTTAAATTCAAACCCAGAGAAGCACCTTTACAAGAGGTAACAAGAGAAATCAAAAAAAAATTGAAAAAAACAAGTCTCGAGCAGATTCATAAAAACGGAAAAGCCAAAGTCGATAGGGATTCGACTTTGACTTGTAACTTAGTATTAACACATAACCCAGACAATCTAATAGCGCGTCAAATAGATATAGAAAACATAAGTTTTCCAATGTAGAGTTTTCAATGGAAGATTAACCATCCATGAGTATAAACTATGTAAAACCAATCTACTCAGTGACCAAAGAAGAAAAAGAAGAAAAGGAAGATATATAAAAGATTGACTTCCCATCAAGCTATAATAAATTTGTGGAAGGAGAACGCTAATTGGATTATTCAAAATCACCTGAATAGATGGATGAAGAAATCAAGACAAAAGAGTTCGACATCTCAATAGATGGTCGACCAAAAAAGGCCAGAATAGGTAACTATTGGTTTGATAATCAAACCATGGAAATAGTCAACTTATTGAAAGAATACTAGGATGTTTTTTCATGAAACTACAAATACCTGAAAGGATTGGTACAAAAGATGGGTGAGATGAAAATAGACCTCTTCACCGGGGCCAAACCTATTTAAAAACGGCCATATAAGTTTTCACATAAATACAATCCCATTGTCCAAAAGGAAATTGTAGCAATGCTAGTTGTTGGAATTATATATCCAATCGATAATTCAAAATGGGAAATTTTGATGGCCATGCATCCCAAGAAGAACGACCCAAATAAATTGAGAATCTGTGTCAAATTTTGAGGACTATACAAACTCACAGTAATTGATCCATTCCCGACGTCATTCATTGACGATATCATCAATGAAATCGAGGGACATGAATGTTATTTATTCATCGATGGCTTCTTCAGATACAATAAGGTACCTATAGAAAAAGAAGATCAGGAGAAAACTACATTTGTCTTCAAGTTTGGATCGTTTTCATATAGAGTAATTCTATTTAGCCTCAAAAATGCCCCAGCAGTCTTCTCTAGGATAGTGGTAAAGGCATTCCAAGAATATATTTACAAAACAATGGTTGTCTACTTTGATTATCACACTATCTACAGTGTACTGAAAGACCACATCCAATGGCTAAAAATGATGCTCGAAGGATGCAGGCAAATCAATTGTCTCTGAACATCAAAAAATGCATCTATACCACACCTATAGGCATATTGTTGGGACATATTGTATGCAAGAATGGAATTAAAGTTGACATGACTAATATCAAAGTCATCCTCAACTTAAAGCCACCAATTAACCACAAACAAATCAAAATATTCCTCAGACACACTGGATATTGTAGAAAGTTCATATATCACTACTCTGACATCACTTTTCCAATTGACGAACAATTAAAGAAATAAGTTTAATTCCTCTAGAGCTGGGAATGTGACAAATATTTTGAGTTACTAAAAGAAAATCGGTAGAAGCACACATACTAATATTTTCAGAATGGTCAAGGAAATTCCATGCTCATGTGGATGCATCCAAGTTTGATGTCATCTCGGTCTTATCCCAGCCATATGATGACATCATCCACTACCCAAATGCATATGCCAATCGGAAATTAAATAAAGAAGAAAGGAACTACTCGACAATGGAGAGTGAAACTCTAGCAATGATTTTTTACTTCAAAAATTTGGACACTATCTATTAGAAAATCCCTTTATATCTTTGATGGATCGTCAAGTGTTGAAATATCTAATAAACAAATTGGTTCATCAAGGGAAAAAATTTCGATGGCTACTACTCTTTCAAGACTTCAACTTTGAAGTAGTATTCCGACCAGGAAAGAAGAACATCGGCCCATATCATCTGTCCCAACTTGAGACAGGAGAAGAGCCAACTGAAATAGATGATGACTTACCGAATGCAAATTTATTTAGGGTTGAGGCAAATCCCAAAGAACTAGAAGAAATTGAAAAATTTCTAAAAGAAGGGAAGCCACCTAGAGATCTCCCAACCAACAAACAAAAGATCCTAGCAATGAAAGGTGCACCATTCACTCTCATGAATGGATACCTTTATAAGATAAGACTTGATAATATTTTACAAAGATGTGGATTAGAGCATGAACATGAGGAAATAATTAATGAAGCACGTGAAGGCCCGGCGGGAGGTCACTTTCAAGACGACACGACATCCAGGAGAATCCTCCAAGTCGATCTATGGTGGATGAGTATACACAAATACTGTCGGGAACAAATAAAGAAATGTGATAAGTGCCAAAGGATAGGTCGACCATTAAGGAAAATGAAATTCCCTTTTATCCAGATTTATGAGAAGAACAAAATGAAACCACAAACTTATAATATTAACACAGAGACACAGTGAACAATAATAGAGATATGATAAAGCTTGACTTCTGTTAAAAAAGAAATATGTTGAAAACTGTAAAATGTAGACTGAAAACTAGCTTCCTAGAATGGTGGTAGCTTATCTCTAAGAATAGATGTGATGGTCATGCTCATTCATAAGAAGATGAGTACAATGAAGCTCTGAAGGAATTTTTAAAATAAAAATGAATGTCAAAACCCTAGACATCCAAAAACCTAACCATGGCAGATGAAGCGCCAAAAGTCATATGGGCCCCATTGGGGTAAGTTAGTACATCAACTTCCCAGGGTTGTAACTTTTGCATATGATATTCGTTTAGGGTGCATGATAGCTATTTGGAAAGGTATTAATGAGGATATTCAACTAGGGGGCTCAATCAAAGCCTTTAGCGATATTTTAGGTGCTTGATCGCGAAAAAACGTCGTTTAGGCCCTCAAAATGGCCCTGGAAGTTCAGGAACCGAAAAGCTGATAAAAATAGTAAGTTGCCAAAAACCTATTTTGAGCCAGTTGGACAAGGTGGGTGGCCACCAATATCCTCCTGGATAAATCCTCCCACCTTAGAAAGAAATTTTCTCCATTGCGTTGAGTTCCCCCATCAGATGAGGAAATTTCTGTTGAATTTGGCCTCGGGTGAGCCACTTGCCTTGGTGCAGGAGTTTCCCTGCTTTGACAACCTGATAAAGTTGGATCCTCTACTGGCGGGTTCCCTTGACCTATGTGTCCACGATCTGATCAGTGGATTTTTTTTCCATGCAGTCAAGGTTGAGCTATGTTGGTGTCAATTGTTTTGTTATCTCTAAGGTGTCCAATAATGGAGGAAAATAAGGTCGAAGGAGGTCCACATTGAATATTGGGTGCAAGATAAGGAATGGGGGAAGGTTGAGCTCAAAATAATTGTCACCCATAGCCTTGTTATTGTTGTAGGGTCCATAATGGAGTGGGTGAATCTTTCGACGAGGCCTTGTAAGGAGTTTTTTCTGCAAGTGCAAACAAACTTTGTCTCCTACCTGGAATTGGTGTGGCACCCAATGTTGATCATGGTGCTTCTTATACTTAGAATTGGACTTCTGTAAAATATATTGAACTTCTTGGTGGATGTGTTTGATCCACTTAATGAACCAGGTTTATTTTTCAACTTCAGTTGGAGCATGCGAAAATTCTTCCTAGGTGGTCGCAAGGGGTAGTGTAACATCCATGGGACCCAATGGTTGAAATCCCAACCCCACCTGAAAAGGGTTATGGTCAGTTGAGCTATGTATGGCTCTATTGTAGATGTGGTGAACATAGGGAAGACTCTCATCCCAGCTGCGGGGGTGCTTGTAATTGTACATGCATAGTATGTGTACAATCATCTGGTTGACAACCTCGGTTTGGCCATCCGTCCAGGGATGGAAGGTAGTAGACTTGGTGAGCTTGGTGGCCAGCAATGACCAGAGGATTTACTAGAATATGTTGAGGAACCGCTTGTCCTGGTATGAGATAATGGTTTGTGGGATCCCAAAGTGTACTAACACTTGTTCAAAGAAGAGCTTGGTAGTGGCCTCCACTATGATGCTCTTCTTGCAGGCATCCAAAACCGCCATCTTGGAAAAGAGATTAACAACCACAAAAACACAGTCATTTCCTCGCTTGGTGGATGGAAGGCCTAAGATGTAGTCCATTGATATGTGTTTCTAAGGCCTGTCAGGAGTAGGTAGAGGCATGTACATTCCTTTTTTCTTAGTGCCCAGTTTGGTAATAGCGCAAGCAATGCAGG
>JZKD02S0274902.1:0-20497 GCA_000966675.3 Picea glauca | reverse complement strand
TATATTAAAAATAAGATTTAAAATTCTATTTAAAATAAAATTTAATTATATTAAAATTATATTTAATTAATATAAAATTATATTTAATTAATATAAAATTAGATATATTTATAATTTTTTAAAGATTAAATTGTAGTAACCCTAATAACCTAAGCACCTGCACAATGAATTGAAACGCCCACATAGAAAGCCTGCCCACACAAAGCTCTTCACTTCACATCCAGGCGGAGGGGAGGTTGGAGGTTCAAACGCACTTCACATCCACGCGGGCATAGGCATAGGCATAGGCATCCGCCCTGGTAAAAACAAATGACGGCGCAGTGTAAATTCCACGGTTAATTGAAACGCCTACAGAACGGCAAGGTTGATACTGGTAGTTAACATCCACGGGGCTATATGCATTCCTCCAATGCTGTTACTTCAATAATTTCTGTTGTTATTTCTTAATTATTGAAAGTGGCAATCTGGTAGTAATCTGGTAGTGAGAAAGTAATTTTTTAATCTTATTTAGTAAATGTGTAAAAGTGATCACATAAATGTAAGTTTTTATAAATGAGCGGAAGTTAATTAATCAAAATTTGATCCATTGATTAGAGAAGACGACAAAGAATATGCCAGCATTTTCCATTGCTAACCCTAAAATTGAAATTTATGATTAAAAGGATTAATCCACCAATTTCAATAAGAAGACTATCAACTTAAATATATATTTTTTAGATAAATAATCTTTTTTTAAAATCTTAATATATGATTAATTTAGAATATGTTCTTAATAATAATTTTCTTTTTATAACGTTCATAATTCATAATAATATAGGATTTTGTTTTCCACTATAATCATAATCAATTTTAAGAGCGAATCAATTTTTATAGTTAGGTTTTTTTACTATATTTATAATCATTTTTTTTTTTTGAAATCCATCTATTTAATAAATTTTAATTTAATTTTAATTTGAATTAATTTAAAATTATGATTGATTTTTTGAATATTTAAATGGATTTTCATAAAACAAAACCCTCTAACAAAATTTTGAAATGTATACAACTTTAAACTTCAATAGTGTGTGCAAAATTCAAACTATAGATGAAAATCTGAGCAAATTTAACCCATCTTATACCGAAAAGAAAGCCTATTGGCTATATACTTTGTCAACAAAACTACTCGTATTTACTACTCTCCTTTCTTTCAGGCATAAGATGGAGATGCCTTATTTCCTTCGTTGTATTGAGTATCTTGTACCAAACAATCCTGTTGACAATTCTCTGAGTCATCCATAGACAGTAATATTAGTTCTTCAATTCTATTATAAGGATATATAAGTTCTTTAATTCTTTGATAAGGATACCAAACAATCCTATTGGCAACTCTCTGAGTCATCCATGGACAGTAATATTAGTTCTTCAATTCTATTATAACGATATATAAGTTCTTTAATTCTATGATAAGGATATTATGGTATGTTCTAAGTTTTGACAAAATCAATAGTTTTTGAAGCAGGAAAATGGGTAAGTTTTGGAAATGGAATGGGCTTTGGAAACAACATTCTCAAAAAATTTAATGAACAAGGAATCAACATATGTATAGTTAAACATAGATGAAGATGTATGAGTAGGAAAGTAATTTGACTTATAATTGATAATAAAGATTTAAAACTGGAAATCTCAATCTCAAACCATTTCAGAATGAAGAAATACACTTTTCACAATCTTTGAAATGACACAACTTTCTACCCAATTACAAAAAGAGTATTTAAAATCATATACAAAAACATAAGAAATGATGACTAAATCCCAAACTTCAAAGAAGGTACTTATACGCTCTGCCTATAGAGTCCAAAGAAAAAGAAGCATTCTTCAAAAGGGCTTCTACATATTGGAGGATTACGAAAATTAAGAGAATACCAAGTGACAAAGCTTTCTGAAAAAAGATGTTATGACTATTATTTCATGGTTCAACTGCATAAATAAGTCTTTCTACAAGGGACCTATTCAACCCATACAATGTTCAAATGTTCAAGTAGTTTTTAAATGTGATGCCCTTGAAAAGAGAACAAATACGAGGATAAATCTCATTCTCATATAAGTGATTTGAATAGGCCTCAGACAATCCAAGTTCAAAATTTGATTGATAATAAATTCTTAAACAGAAAAAATCCTACTCTATGATGAAAGAGAACATCCATATGAGAGTGAACTTTATGCAATTCCTTAAAAATCAATAACAGCAACTTGCCAGACTAATAAACATTGAATATGCAAAAACAAAACACCTAATATAAAAAGCAAAAACAAAACACCTAATATAGAAAACACAACGTAAAAAATAGTACTAATAAACATTGAATATGCAAAAACAAAACACCTAATGTAAAAAACACAACCTAAAAAATAGTCTTTAAACGAGATATAAACTGCCCTTTTACTTCCATCTTAATACTTTTGTGTGTGTTTCAACAGTCTTATTTGCGAAGTATATCCAGTGGCAATTTACAAGTTAATAAATAAAAAAAACCTGTGGGTGGCCTCATGTCATTGTCCTACACATTGTTTTTCTCTTTCACTCGACTTCCAACGGCCATCATATATTTCATATAATCAACCAGGGTTTTATTGATTGTTTTATTGATTATTTATTGCATGGAAGGAAACACAAGGAGCCGTACCTTTCCATTACATCGTGAATCAGGATAAGGCGGGTTATGAACAACCAAAACTCTCCATAATCCAGTCCTCTTTGAATCGTCCAAAGCAACAATTTTCCTCAAGAAGGATTATGTTTCCTCATCAATAAACATGAAAAAACATGTGTCTTGTTTTGCTTTCTCATTAATATTTTTTGGCTGTTATAATTCATCATAGTTTCCTAACATGACATGGAATAAGCATTGAACATAAGCACTATATATGTGAAGCAACAATTTTCATCAAGAAGGATTATGTTTCCTCATCAATAAACATTGAAAAACATGTGCCTTGTTTTGCATTCTCACTAATATTTTTGGCTGTTATAATTCATCATAGTTGCACATGACATGGAATAAGCATTGAACATAAGCACTATATATGTGAAGTTTCTTTAGACTACATGCAATTAATAACAAAGTTGAAATATTCTCCTTTAAAGAGATATACCAAATATGGCTAAATCAACAACAATCCCATGGCACTGCTCCATATCAAAGAGATCCTGTTTGTCAATATTAAACCCAGTTGCATTGACTGGTGTACTTCCTTTTGCAAACCTACAGTAATGACCAAAGATCACAAGTTATTTTTATCCTCCATAACAACTAACCATGCAGTGCCTTCAAGCTCCCTTGGAACTTCGACCTACATCATCGGATGTTATGAACCCATCGAAAGCAAGCACTTATTTTACATTCTATAGATGCCAAGTGGAAACAGAAATTTACCCGCAGTGCACATGCATCGACTCTCGTGTGTTGAAATAATCTTCTCGTTGTTTTAATGTTGGGTAGCCCCCAAAGTCCCGTTCCCACGAGTTGGCATGACAGATACCCTATCTGTAACATATGTTAAATTATTGAAGGGTGTGCTCGTTATTTAGATGTATTTCACATGTCCTTTCAAATATTCTTCCAGGCGAATAGCATTAGCCTTCATTCTTCATGTGGAGAGATTAGCAACAACATGGGTATGGTACAGACGGCTGGTTTTTCATGCTCTATCTTAATTTGACGTGGAGGTGAGGTGAACGGTAGGGTTAGCATTAAGCTTCCCGCGTTTCTCGTTATTTGCCAATGCCTTCATACGTTTCTCATTATTTGCCAATGCAGGTTGCTTCATAGCACCTTATTTTAGTCATTTGCATGGACGTACCTGTAAACGATGGAGATGACCAGCATGAAACCACAATGAAGCTGATCCATCTGTGATGTTTGCTTTCTTTTCTTCCCTCATCGGTCAATGCCCGGTTAATCTATCCAGGCCAGGACAAAGCCCAAGATAGTATTCTTGACTGAAGGCTTCAGATGAACCACAATTACATAGAGTTTCTAAAACGTGAGACCAACCATTATTGTCCCATAATTGATAGAGTTAGTCCTTCTTTCTTCCTTGTGCTCCTCTCCAGTCGGTCTAAATGTTGACCTCCCTGTGCTCTTTGCCACAACACCGACCATGCCCCCAACAAATTCCCTATGCTCTCAGAGTTGCGAGATCTGATTTCAAAAAAAAAAAAAAAAAGATTTGATCCAAATTGGAGGTATCCAGGTGAATAAGAATGTGCAAGATTTCAGTTGATCTCCTTCCATCAACGATATGAACTAGTTATTAATAGAAACAACTTAAAATTAATCCTTCATAGTTCCTGGCCATTCCCAACCTTCTTGTCTACCAAGACAAACAAAACTACCTTGCACGAAATCTGAAATCTAGAAACATGTTCAATCGCGTTGTAGCTTCTCTTCTTCAACTAGCCATAATCATTCATTTCTGTCAATATATCACTAAATCCTTTGATGTTGTTGTTCTGTGGATGCTAGGGTTCAAAAACTCGCATCTAAGCTTTTCCTTAAAAATACGTACATGCCAATATCGTTATTATTTTTTATTTCTTCAAGGTCTCTTTACTTCACTCCAATAAATTATAATGGTCAAATAGAGCTTAAAAAACCTTGTTAAAAAACCAAAAATTTACTTATGTGCATTGTAGGTATTTGAGTATGTGTTTTGTATTGCTTAAAATGTAAAGAAAGTGAAATTTATGGATGCAGAAATATTGAAGTATTATGAATACTTGTCAAAGATTTGTGGGCTTCCCATAACACATTTGACTCATAAGGAAGATTAGAGGATGGATCCTTCTCTTAGAGGCCACCTAGGACCCGGAAATAATTTTTCATTTTACTAACCTAGTATACTTTGATATAATTTTCTTCAATACGACATAAATTAGGGCTATTTTAAGTAGAAAAGTGATACCATCTATGTGCTTCATGTAAGGGATTTTTTTATTGTATGGAAAGAGCACCTTGTATTGGGTACCTTGTACGAGACCTTGCTAATCGGTCATCCGGACACCCATCCTTTGAATGGTTATGATGTTAATGCTAACCTCTTGATTGGACTCTGCAATAAGCTATGCTCTTTCCTTTGTTCTCGTCTCCGTTAGGTCATCGGGGTGTGGAACTCTCTTGGAATCTGTGTCACTCTCACGCGCTTTACTTTTCCTCTTCTTCAGGGATTTGATGGTTCGGAGTAGTTTTGCAAAATGGACTTGGAGTTATGAATTTTGCAAAACCCCGATCATCCTTGTTTGTCTATAGCACTATAACCCCTTCCTACCCGATCTGCAATTGTAGCCCTTGTATTGATATAGTGATGTGATGCCATCGCCAAGCCATAAGTAGTTATGTTCCGTATCTTTATAATATTCTTACGAGAGAGAAGTGCTAGAGTTCCTAGGAGTTTTTCAGGTAAACTAATAGCCAATTGTTCATGTTTTTTTAAAGAATGCAGAACCAGTTCATACATACTTAATTGTTCCTCGATAAACAATTCCTAGATACACTTCCTAGGTGTTTTTACATTTCCTAGATAAACTCCATTGTAACACTACAACTTAGATTCATTGCATATTAAATGACTTACAATTGCATAGCATGAGTATGGTTCCTCCAACCCTACAACTTAGATTCGTTGCAGATTAAATGACTTACAGTTGCATAGCATGAGTATGGTTCACAATAGGTGTCTTTCCATTTGCTCCATTGTTCGAGTGGTTCAATAATTCTAAAATAATATTGTTGAGCCCTCTTGTGAAGGCAGTGTAGTAAAGGAAGTGGAGACAAAATTCGTAAATTTGTGTAGGAGGTTGAGAATGTGGTTGGAATATGTGAAGGAGAATGTGGCTGGAAGATGTGAAGGGAGTGAGGTGGTGGCTTTAATGAAATCTCAACATTTTCTAAGTAACATGGTCATTTGTTAGAATACTTTAAAGCCCGGATCTAAGTGACTATCAGGCATGGTCATCATCCTTAGAAAGAAATGCATCTCAGTAACACCTCAAAATTTTGTGACTAGATACCTATACGATAGGAATCAAATAGATGTATGTGGTCTTTCCTCCCACCTAGGCTTGTATTTCATGCAAACAATGGTACAAAATTTCACATTTCATTTGGTGAACTTTGTTTGTTGTTGCGGTTTTATTTATTTACATTTTTTTTATCGTACATTAACAATATTTATTCTAGCTATGGCTTTGTTCTAACCAAAACAACACTAGCATACCTTTAAAGTGGGAGAAAGGGAACACCAAAGTAATTTAAGGTGGTTATGTTATTTGAATATAGGAGAAGTGTTTTTTCTAGATGGTTCATTAATAATTGATAAAGGATTAGCTTAGAAAAATTCATGAAAAAATCAAATGGATTGTTTAGTGGGCTAGGTGACAATAGACATATGGTAGAAGGATGTAGCATGTCCAGTCACCTTAACTACGACCCAGGTAAATAATGTAAAATGTAACTAGTTTTAAAATATCATATATCTTCATCAAGATGGCAGAAATATTCATACACCTATTTTAGCTATCTTAATTTAAAACCTATGCACTTAATCACATGTTGTTCCATCCCAAGGTACTTTCCCTCTCTCTTTATTTTATTTATTTCAGTCAAAATATCTTAAGAGAGATCGAAAAATTCATAGTTGTTTCAACATCAAATTTCAAATTAGATGGAAATATTTTGAATTATTTGAAGACTAAAATGTACATTGTAATACCTCTTGTCCGAATCTCGATTGTAAATGTACATATAGGCTAGTGAGCCAGGATATTTTGGGCCAGAATTCCTACATGTATATATGTTTTGACGCTAGATTGTATGTGTGATTCTTAGGATGGAGAGCCTAGATGCTAAAAGGATAGTGAGCATAACATTGTAATATGTAACCACACTCAGATTATTAATAAAAATAGAACATTGTTGCAGACCAACCACACAAAAATATTGTGGGGGGGAAGAAATCCACCAAAAGGGAAAGGGGAGATTAGAGTCTAGAAAGAGGGGCTAAGCCAAGGGGATTAATCCCAAGGGAATATTATATTAATATTTCTTGAAGTCTAATTATATGATATTTTTATCCTATGTTCCTAAGGATGAGGAATGTATCACCAAGTGGGGGAAAGTAGGGACAAGGTAGTTCCCAACATGACAAGTGTCAAGTTGGGAACATGCACATCAAAAGAGGGAAGTTAGTGTAATTTCCCATTATTCTTCCCTCGTTCTCTCATTATTCTATCATCCACTCTTGTCATATGTACACTATGTCATCCATCATCCATACCTGTACTTGGAAATCTTAGGAGTTGTTTGTAACCAATAAACCTAGGTAATTTGAGCTGAAGAAGTGGGTTTCCAGGCCCATGTGCAATTTGAAGAAGTGTGTTGTTAGTCTCGTGAGCATTCTCTCCAAGTGAGAGAATTGTTGGGAATTTTTTCTCTGTGTGCCAAGATGTAGCTACATGACTCTAAGACTTCTGTCGAGCTAGTTGTTGAAGCCCCAGAAGGGAAGTGGGGTACTCGAAGGACTGTTGAGCAGAGAAGGGGAAAACTTCCTGGGTTTGGACAGGATGTGGGGTATGAGAGGTTGTAGGTTGATTTCTGGAGTTGGCACATTTGTCTCAGGATTCATGTTGTTGATAGGCCTAATCCTAGCTTAGGAGTCCTTTTCCCTAGTGGAGTTTTATCCCCAACTCAGGGGTGACCTGTTGTAGACAGTTTATGAGCAACAATTTCTATGTTTGGGAGGAAAGTATTACGTATGCACACCATTGGTGAATTATTTACAAAAGATAAGTTTATATTATGTGTTTGTATGAATTATATGTGGATAATTATGTTATTCTCACTATGGTTTTTATGGGTTTTTATTGTTTTAAATATGCTTAAGTTTATACATGGTTAGGAATGCATAATTGTAATCATATGTAGGGAATATTGTAAATTTTATGGTATCAAAGTTGGAACTTTGTGTGGTATGGCCCAACTTGGGGGTTGGGGATTCTACAATGTGGTATCAAAGCTCCATTTTTTACACTGAGCCTAAATGGGTTGTATAACAATGTTTTGAGGAAGAAAAATTCCAGAAATTAAATTCTCAAAGTATGTCTGCAATTTGTTTGATAAAATTATTACAGTGAAATTGAGTAAATTTCACGAGTAAATGGAAGGGAATCTAGCCGGGGATTAGAAGTCCCCAAATTTTGATTGTAATATGTGAAAATCCATGCTTGTATATGGCCAAATTTCAAATTTATAAAGGCAGTCATGGTGAAATTGGTAAGAATTCCCAATCTTTGAATGGAATTGAAGAAAATTCATGCTAGAATTGTTAATCAGTTGTGAACGAGAATAATTGGTTGTTGTGGGGGTTTATTTAGGAATTTTTGGGCCTGTACTTGTCTTAATTTCGTATTTGCAAAGTGCCCATGGTGAAATTGGACGAAATTGGGAAAAATCCTCAATTCCTACAATGAACTTATGGAGAATTTTGACATGGGAGGATCGAATTTCATGTGCAGAGGTCGAACTAACGTGAAAAAGGCCAGAATTGGAAATACTAATCTAATCACAAAGATTCAATGGAAACATGATAAAATAATTTCGAATTTGGGCATATTTTGAAAAATTGAGAAATTGAAAAATTTGCCAAAATTGAAAAAAAATTGGTATTTTTTTGTACAGTGATGTCAGCATGACATGGAAGCCACGTGTCAGTCAATTTGATAAAGAGGTGACGTGTACTTCCTTGGTGGCAAGTACATAGTGGAAATAAGTGGCAAGGTATGTTTGACCATGGTGGCGGGGTTCTTGCCTGCGTGCAGAGCCATGACCCAAACCATGGAACCCTGCTTGTGGGGGGGTCCTCTGGTGATTTTGCAAACCACCAAGTGGGGGGAAATGAAAAAGGAGTTCACATATCATTGGGAAAAAAATAACAAGCTCCCATTTCGAAACCCCTCTTTGTCAACGATCAACGGGTCAGGGGGACGGGAATACAATGGTGATCGTTGATTCCAATCACGAACGTTGATCGATACCCAAATCTCCATTGTCGGATCAAAAAAACGTTAAATTCCACACA
This sequence comes from Picea glauca, assembly GCA_000966675.3. Lineage (NCBI taxonomy): Eukaryota > Viridiplantae > Streptophyta > Pinopsida > Pinales > Pinaceae > Picea > Picea glauca. The sequence continues at coordinate 11,383 of JZKD02S0274902.1, read as the reverse complement.
TGCTGGAAACATAGATGTAGGATGGGGCCTACCCATCCCTGCTACCAATGGGAAGGTGTTGTGTGGATAACCAAGGGATGTGGGCCCCGAAAACTATAGTAATGTGTGTCATTGGAGGTAAGGAAAAGAAAAAGGGAGAAGCAAGAAGGTGGAAGAGACCAATGAGGCAAGGGAAAGTCGGAGGGGAGATGACACGACATCATTTTGGGGGTTCCATATGGACCAAGAATCCATTTCAACATTCCATTCAACGAAATTCAATCAAGTTTCTCAAAAAATAGTGAAAATTGCTCATAAAATTGGTTTTTTCTAGGTGATTAACTTGTATGCCATTTGAAGAGGCCTAAACAACAATTTTAGAATTACAATTCTTATGAAACCATATGTCCTTCTAGGACATACATTTTCTTCTTCTAAAATTATAAAACTCAGAGAGATCTTTCTAACGAGATAATGTTTTCATCAAACAAAGCTTGTATGAGGAAGTTATAGGCCAACCAATGCAAGGTAAAAATGATGCCCAATTAACTTCCAAAGACCATAACTTCTTGCTCAAGGATCAGATTGGGCCACATGAGTAGTGTATGGAAACATATTGAGCCATAAAGACATCCATATGGTTAGATTCTAAATCTGGGAAACTAAAAGTGCACAAGAGGAGGAATAAGAAGCATGTAGTATTCAATATTAAAAGAGGTAAGTCAACAAAAACTTCAGCAAGTTGTTGGACACATCGATCGCATTGAGAGGAGGGGTGAATCAGTGTGAGGATATTTTTACAACTTACAAATCTTTAGTTAGCCATCACAATTCACAACATCATTACTCATTACTTCTATTCACACTTATTTTCTTGCATGTAAACATATCTCAATGACATATATTAACAATAAAGAACTATGCACCATCACAATAAAGAACACAAAGAACATCGGATATATGTATAACTTTCATTTTTATTACATACTACAATCCTTGGGGTTTATCAGCACCAACTGAAATGAGAACCAACTCAAAGAGAGCACCAACTCTCAATGAAAGACCTGGCATGCTGATATCAAAACCAATTGAGAAGAGGAATCCAATCCTCAAGTACAAGACCCAACTTGTAGATAGAAAGAAATCTGTCAAATTGTACCAACAGTCTATACCAAGGCAAGTGCATCAACTTTGCACAACAAAACTTGTCACAACAATCTGTAACCTCAAACTGTCTCATCAATCTCATCATCCAAATCTGATCTAGTCACAAAGATCAATCATCAAGTCAACTCTCAACTATATGCACAATATCACCAAGTTAACCAACAAGATACCTCTAGCAATACACCATACTCTCCATAAAACAAATACCATAAACCCTTACACAAGACCATGTGCCAAAACCATACCTTTAATCTTGTAGTAATAATAAAGACCTATACCATACCATGCAACAATTGGAACAATTCCAATATGCAAATCTGATGTGGTTACCGATCTGCCAAGTTTTTGCTGCTGCCAAATCTACTGATGCGGTTTTGCCGCCATGGTTTTCTTGTCGCGGTTTTGTTGTTGCGATTATGCTGTCGCAGTTTTGCTGTCGATATTTTGTTGTCACGGTTTTTCTGTCACAATTATGTTGTCACAGTTCTACTGTCGCGGTTTTGTTGCCACAATTATGCTACAACTGTTTTTTTTCCACACTTTTTCTTCCGCAATTTTTCTATCTCGAATTTTCTCTATCAATAATACCTACCCAAATAACCTTTCACAAATGGATATTCAATATTCTCAAAGATAATACACATAAGATACCCTTGCTCTATTATTTATACTTCTCGATGTAGCTTCCTCTAGAGGTTATCTTCTAACCAACTTACCCAACTTCCTTCTCTTGGGGCGAACCCACTTCTACTTTGTCCACTTACAACCACTTTATCCACAAATAGTAAACTCTCCACTTCTAGTTGCAACTAATTTATTTTTAATTGTTTTCTTGTTCCAGTGACTTAACCCATGACTAACCACTTTGATTGGTTAACTTCTTCTAGGATTTTCTAGGATAATCACCCACCTAACCATTTGGACTTCACAAAGCATCTTCCCGTGAGGTATTTCACCATAAGGGGACCACTTTGAGAACTATATCCAAGAGTGTCTTCCCATGAGGGATTTCACCATAAAGGGACCACTTTGGAGTTTATCCATTTGGTTATTCCTATCAACCATGACATGAAATCAATGATACAACTCCCTTTAATATCAACACATCATTATGACACCACTTGACATCAACCCTTTGACAACCTTTATATCAATTACCATATAACCAATAATCAATATATCAATGATACAAACACATCACTACGACAATACTTGACATCAACCCTTTGATATCAATCCTTTGACATCAATGGAAACATAGTACAACAATCTCAACCTTTGGCATTGATGGAAACACCAAGATTGATGTCAACACCAATCATTGATGGAAACACTTGTACCAGGAAATGCTCATGTTCCCTCTATGATCATTGTTCCTCATCAATGTTCATCTCGCCACATCAATGTGACGGTATCCCCCCCTTTCACATCAATGGAAAAGGATATTTCTCTCCTTGGGGATGCTCCCCCTACCTGAACTCTCCTTGGGGTTGCTCCCCTTGTCCAGATTCCTTTGAGATTCCTTTGAATAATCTATTCCCCTTTGGAAAAGGGATATCACTTTGATGGCATGGTTTCCAATCATGTATCCTCCTAGAATAATGTTATTACAACCAATCATGGGAAGAATAATAACTCCCCCTATCTTCTCCACAATATGAACAATATGCTACCACTACAATCTACTTCTGCCGCAAATGCTACTGCTCAACCAGAACATAGATCAACTACTCAAGAATGATATTATCTTCCTATGACGATCCTTGGACCTATCCATGCATCAAAATTGTGCCATACCATACATCATGAAGCAAAAGATATGTCAACAATGAATAGAAAACCATGAACAAAACAACAACCATGTACATCTTGTGCCATACTGTGTGCCAACCATATACCTCAAACAAGTGTCACATCACTCATGAAATGTCTCTACCATGAACCAAGTTCCAAAACCATGTATCTCAACCATAAATATATCAACCAATAATCATAACAAGTGTCTCCACTATATCATCCCATACATCATGTACCAAAGAAAGTGCATCAACCATTCACCAAACTTCAACAAGATGAACCACAATCAAGATGTGTTCTCATACATGTATGTCATATTAACCATAAACCATGTGCCAATCATACTGCTATAAATTTCCCCAACCAATGTACCAAGTATGTACCAATCATCCATCAACTATAGATCAAGATATGACTCATCAATGATGTACAACATATCCACCTCATCAACTCTTCAACTACATGTCCCAATATGTAGCTCAACCACATGAAAAATGCATGCACCAAGACATCCAACAAATATGCCTATAACAATACATCATAAGATATATAAATGGAGCTCACATATGTACCATCCATGTACTATGATGGATCTGCCTCAAAAACCATTCACTACAACAAGTACTAAGAAACCAATAGTACCTCTAAACATGTACTAAGAGTGTCCCCCATTAGATCAATGATATATCTCTAGCTAGCATCACATCATCATGATATATCTCATAGATAAGGTGCCATAACATCACTGAGAACATAACCAACAGTATACCTTATATCATAAATGCATCACTCTACACACTAAATTTTGTACCTTGCATCCAGGATACATAAGCTTCAACACTCAACCATATGTCATCACCATACATACATAAAACACACATGCAAGCATATAATCATGAAAACCTACAACAAACCATGTAAGACCTTGCAAAACAAAGTTATACCATCAAAACATGTTGCAACTAAAAGGACACTCCTCTTCTTAAGGCTTTTTCCATAGGTACGCAGCATGTTCCAAAGATAGCTCGTGTATGTATGTGAACTTTATATAGGTAAGCTCACATATGTACATGTCTTCTCCCACGTGAGCCTGTGTATGCTTCATAAAGAGTGAAGCTTTATTGATTCTTTATTCCTTCATTCATGTCTGGTTTTTTAGTCTTGTTCATCCACTTATGAGAGTATCATGATTTCTCTCTGCTTGTACTCTGAGATTCCATCCTTTCAAAAAATTGTTCCTTCCAAGTTACATGTGCTCTTCTTTCCATGCTTTATGAAGCACTCCTCGTTGACTATCTCCTTGAATTCCAGCAATCCTGAGTTTTGTGGCCAAATCCACTGCAGTTGTAGCATCTCATGGTGTGAAAATGTGCAACAATATGTCTGACAAGATTACATATCCAACATATTAACATGTTATTGAATCTTCCAACTTATTTCCTTGCATGATGTCTGCAATCCAAAGCTTTGTGACCATATTCATTACTTTAGAAGCAGTGACCCTGAAAAACATTTTATACCTTTGCTTTGGTGTCCACCTAGAAGGTGTATCTTTTCTAAATTTGTTTTGAGGTGTAAAGGTGGCTTCTTGGTGTCTTCCTTGCTTTGTTATTCTGAAAGTTTCCTTGCCTTGTGTAGGTTCTTGACTTCCAACTTTTCTTTCACATTTTTACAATGAAGGACCTGCATCATGTTTCTTAGAAGTGCTAGCTTCATAGTGTGTTTCTTCCTTGTTGTATCCAAGACCAGATTTATCATTAGGTGATCTTTGACAATCTAATATTTCATCCAAGATTGTTGAGTTGTTCATGAACCTTTTTTACTTCTCTTCTTTCCTTCTGAGATCAACAACTTTTGCTTCCAACCTATTGCATGATTCTTCTTTTTCATTTACTTGAGTCTTTAGTATCTTGATATCTTCTTCTTGTTTCATGAGTATTTTCTTTAATGCCATAGTATGTGTAACATACCCACTACCTAAATCGGATTTTTCTAGTCTTCTGTTGTGCTCGAACCCCTAATTAACCATGGAGGCCCTGCGTAAGCTATCTCTTTCTCTCTCCTTCTCCATTCCCATGTGATCGTGGGTCATGTTCACGGTTCAATTTGAATGCAGATCCTATTTGTAATTTGCGCCTCGGTGCTACAGTAACGTCTAAACGTTCGACTCTGCAACCGTCGAAGCCCGACAGGGATAGTGAGCGACCAATGGGGACGAATCCCTACAGGGTCAGCAAATGGCCAATAGGAACAAACCTCAATTGGGGTAGAGAACCGCCAGTGGGAAATGACCCTATTGTGCGGTTAGGTGCAATACAGGGGGCAGAGAGGGAAACCCGACACGGTGGTCGACATGACAGGAGGGGCCCCACTTCACACGCCACACTACTCCGGACCCCCCCCCCTTAAAGGCAGAATGGAAAGGGGGGTCCGGAATCCACTTTAGTGTCATTGATCACGATGAGTTAATCTTGACCGTTCGAGAGTTGCGCGTCCAATTCCGGACCCCCACCCCCTCTACCGCTAAAGGTAGAACAGTAAGGGGGATACGGAATGGAACCTCAACCATAGATATGGACGGGTGGACTCTGGCCATCCAGATCTGCTTCTCGCTTATCCTAAAGCATATTCATGTCCTGGCTTAAGTTGATGTCTCATTGCTACATCTAACAGTCATTACAGATCTTGAGATCCTCCAGAAGAATCTCATCCGTTCATCGAGGTTTATCATCACAAGAATCCAAACTCTCGATCATGGCACCCCCAAATCCTCGATCCCTGGTTTCCCGATGCGGTTAATCTCTCGACACGTGGCCTCTGTCAATCAGACGGCTCAGATCTACTACGGGGTTTCCTCCATGGGAAATCCCGAACTCTTGTCAATAGGAATCCCGATTCTACGATTCTCGATGAGCCAATTCACCGATATGGTCCCTTACGTGTTATCCCTCCTGGCTATGCTCTGGTCCACGTGACCGCTAATTCATAATACCACAGCCTTATCCTTCTCATCGGGTTTTTGGACTTTTCAATGTCGAAATACACTCGTCCTCAGGATTTGCGATCCCTCGAATCCCGACGTGCTCTTTATGCACTAGCTCTCCTAGCTAGGCTTCTGGTCCACACAACCTCCCCTATATGACTGTAGTCATACTCGTTATCGGGGCTTCGGGGTTTCAAATGATGAAAATCATTTTCCCACGGGATTGTCGATTCCTCGAATCCCAATTCTCTGCTATGCTGACAGTTGGCCCACAATGGCACTTTTCTCCTTGTCAGGGTTCTGGACTTTGCGATTCCAAAATGCCCAAACCTCTTGCTATCAGGATTCCCGACATCCCGATGACCAAAATGCTGATAGACGACTTCTTGTCAGGACTTTCCCCGATGGCTCTGATTACTTCCACGTGTCCTCCTCTGATGGACGGTCCTGATTAACTCTCGGGATTTCGAGACTTAAAATGTCCCAACTTTCATGACCTCGAGAACTATGATTTCCCGAGCACCGATATCCTGATGACGATCGGGACTTCTGTCTGGCGTGAGAAGGGTTAAACCCCGTGAACCTCCTGTCCGATCTGTCGGCTGACAGGTAATTGGACCAAGATATAACGGTCTAGATATGTTCTTCCTGCACACACTCCAGAGACTACACTCTGAACATCTTGACCCGATCCAATGACTGATAGGATTTTTGAATGAGATCCAATGGCTGTCGATCTCCCCCTTCTATATGCTTACTCTGGTGCATCCTGGACATAGAAACCAACGGTCCAGGTCTCCTTCTCCATCCAATCTGACAGCTGAGATCTGTCCCACCTCACGCCTTCTTCCACTACTTCGTGGATGTGGAAAGATCAACGGTCCAAATGTTCTCATGGAACTTGGGGTCCACAATCCCGATTTCCTCACTATTCACGAAGATAAAGGGAAAAGGGGCAAGGTATGTAACGCCCTTGTTTCTTTCATCAGTCTAACGGTGGTGAATGACTCGGGAATCTTCTGACAGGATATCGTTCGTCGATTGATGCTTATCCCTATGCTTCTACTTCGAGATTTTAAGAGGGTCATTCCTCCTCGTACAGGTTTGTTAAGACTTGCGCATTCAAGTCCTTTTTCTGGGTTCTTGGTGAACCTTTCCAAGGAGGGAAAGTCTCTATGAAGAGATCTATTCTGGGGCATTCCGAGAGACAAACAAGGGGAAGAAAATTCCCAAGGATGGACTGGAAGTCTGACTTGGTTCAACTCATGCATAATTAAATTCATTTATCAACATAAGCCATGCATGGTCTTTCTGTTATAAGCATATATCTATTATTTCTTATAAAACTCTGCATAGACATTCTAATATTGTAATCGTTCACAATTTCACATTTCCATGAGCATATATGTCAGTATATGAATTTCAAGATGCAATATGTAAAACACTTATCAGAAATAACACCANTGAACCTTTTTTACTTCTCTTCTTTCCTTCTGAGATCAACAACTTTTGCTTCCAACCTATTGCATGATTCTTCTTTTTCATTTACTTGAGTCTTTAGTATCTTGATATCTTCTTCTTGTTTCATGAGTATTTTCTTTAATGCCATAGTATGTGTAACATACCCACTACCTAAATCGGATTTTTCTAGTCTTCTGTTGTGCTCGAACCCCTAATTAACCATGGAGGCCCTGCGTAAGCTATCTCTTTCTCTCTCCTTCTCCATTCCCATGTGATCGTGGGTCATGTTCACGGTTCAATTTGAATGCAGATCCTATTTGTAATTTGCGCCTCGGTGCTACAGTAACGTCTAAACGTTCGACTCTGCAACCGTCGAAGCCCGACAGGGATAGTGAGCGACCAATGGGGACGAATCCCTACAGGGTCAGCAAATGGCCAATAGGAACAAACCTCAATTGGGGTAGAGAACCGCCAGTGGGAAATGACCCTATTGTGCGGTTAGGTGCAATACAGGGGGCAGAGAGGGAAACCCGACACGGTGGTCGACATGACAGGAGGGGCCCCACTTCACACGCCACACTACTCCGGACCCCCCCCCCTTAAAGGCAGAATGGAAAGGGGGGTCCGGAATCCACTTTAGTGTCATTGATCACGATGAGTTAATCTTGACCGTTCGAGAGTTGCGCGTCCAATTCCGGACCCCCACCCCCTCTACCGCTAAAGGTAGAACAGTAAGGGGGATACGGAATGGAACCTCAACCATAGATATGGACGGGTGGACTCTGGCCATCCAGATCTGCTTCTCGCTTATCCTAAAGCATATTCATGTCCTGGCTTAAGTTGATGTCTCATTGCTACATCTAACAGTCATTACAGATCTTGAGATCCTCCAGAAGAATCTCATCCGTTCATCGAGGTTTATCATCACAAGAATCCAAACTCTCGATCATGGCACCCCCAAATCCTCGATCCCTGGTTTCCCGATGCGGTTAATCTCTCGACACGTGGCCTCTGTCAATCAGACGGCTCAGATCTACTACGGGGTTTCCTCCATGGGAAATCCCGAACTCTTGTCAATAGGAATCCCGATTCTGCGATTCCCGATGAGCCAATTCACCAATATGGTCCCTTACGTGTTAGCCCTCCTGGCTATGCTCTGGTCCACGTGACCGCTAATTCATAATACCACAGCCTTATCCTTCTCATCGGGTTTTTGGACTTTTCAATGTCGAAATACACTCGTCCTCAGGATTTACGATCCCTCGAATCCCAACGTGCTCTTTATGCACTATCTCTCCTAGCTAGGCTTCTGGTCCACACAACCTCCCTTATATGACTGTAGTCATACTCGTTATCGGGGCTTCGAGGTTTCAAATGATGAAAATCATTTTCTCACGGGATTGTCGATTCCTCGAATCCCAATTCTCTACTATGCTGACAGTTGGCCCACAATGGCACTTTTCTCCTTGTCAGGGTTCTAGACTTTGCGATTCCAAAATGCCCAAACCTCTTGCTATCAGGATTCCCGACATCCCGATGACCAAAATGTTGATAGATGACTTCTTGTCAGGACTTTCCCCGATGGCTCTGATTACTTCCACGTGTCCTCCTCTGATGGACGGTCCTGATTAACTCTCGGGATTTCAAGACTTAAAATGTCCCAACTTTCATGACCTCGAGAACTATGATTTCCCGAGCACCGATATCCTGATGACGATCGGGACTTCTGTCTGGCGTGAGAAGGGTTAAACCCCGTGAACCTCCTGTCCGATCTGTCGGCTGACAGGTAATTGGACCAAGATATAACGGTCTAGATATGTTCTTCCTGCACACACTCCAGAGACTACACTCTGAACATCTTGACCCGATCCAATGACTGATAGGATTTTTGAATGAGATCCAATGGCTGTCGATCTCCCCCTTCTATATGCTTACTCTGGTGCATCCTGGACATAGAAACCAACGGTCCAGGTCTCCTTCTCCATCCAATCTGACAGCTGAGATCTGTCCCACCTCACGCCTTCTTCCACTACTTCGTGGATGTGGAAAGATCAACGGTCCAAATGTTCTCATGGAACTTGGGGTCCACAATCCCGATTTCCTCACTATTCACGAAGATAAAGGGAAAAGGGGCAAGGTATGTAACGCCCTTGTTTCTTTCATCAGTCTAACGGTGGTGAATGACTCGGGAATCTTCTGACAGGATATCGTTCGTCGATTGATGCTTATCCCTATGCTTCTACTTCGAGATTTTAAGAGGGTCATTCCTCCTCGTACAGGTTTGTTAAGACTTGCGCATTCAAGTCCTTTTTCTGGGTTCTTGGTGAACCTTTCCAAGGAGGGAAAGTCTCTATGAAGAGATCTATTCTGGGGCATTCCGAGAGACAAACAAGGGGAAGAAAATTCCCAAGGATGGACTGGAAGTCTGACTTGGTTCAACTCATGCATAATTAAATTCATTTATCAACATAAGCCATGCATGGTCTTTCTGTTATAAGCATATATCTATTATTTCTTATAAAACTCTGCATAGACATTCTAATATTGTAATCGTTCACAATTTCACATTTCCATGAGCATATATGTCAGTATATGAATTTCAAGATGCAATATGTAAAACACTTATCAGAAATAACACCAAAAGTGAGTGCAACTGCTGAGAGGAGTGCTCATTTCCACCCAACCGTAGGCGTAGCGACTCCCAATGGATTTACCACTAGCCACCCCCGAGCTAAGACCACGATGTTGTGAGACTGTGTCTCTCTATCTGCCAATGACCAGGAGCGAAGGTTTCAATCCCTTCTCTCTGCTATCACTCACTCTGCATAATGCCATAGTTCCCCTCGTGTCTCCCCTCCTCAATCGCTTCTTCTGCACGCCTTATCCTCTTGCGAGGTTGCGTGTGGCGTGATTACCCTCGGGCCGATCAGGCCTGATGGCTCTATGGATAGGCGGTTCACCTCCCCATCCCTCATCAAGCCATCAACCTACCAACCTACAAGGCATTAAATTCAGTGCCAGCGAGCCACTTCAATAGCATCATGTACATATTTCTTCAATAATGAAACATGGAAAACATTATGTTCTTTTACTGTGGGAGGAAGTGCTAGCCGATAGGCTACAGGTCCAACTCTATCTAGAACCTCAAAGGGTCCACAATACCGGGGTTCCATTTTGGCACAAGCTCCCATTTTCAGGGAACTCCTTCTGGGCTTAATTTTGAGATATACATGGTCTCCCATTTTGAACTCTCTTGGAGTTCTCTTTTGATCAGCATAACTTTTCTGTTGGTTCTGAGCGACCTTCAGATTTTGTTTTATCTGAGTCACTTGTTGTTCCATTTAATTCAGCATGTCAGGTCCAAAAGAAATCCTATTTACAGGATTACTCCAGCTAATTGGAGTATTACACGACCTACCATAGAGGACCTCGAAGGGACTTATCTTTAAGGATGCTTGGTAGCCGTTGTTGTAGGAAAATTATACCAATGGTAGGTAGTCTTCCCATTTCCTGGGTTGATGCATTACATGCATCCTTAACATATCCTCTAATATTTGATTCACTCTTTCTGTCTTTCTATTGGTTTGAGGGTGATAGGCGGTGCTAAACAACAATTTGGTCTCTAAACCCACCATCAGTGATTTCCAGAAATTGGAAGTAAATTTTGTGTCTCTGTCAGATATTATCTCTTTCGGCATACCGTGTAGTTGGAACACCTCTTTCATGAATAGCCGAGCGATATCTATCGCCTTGCAGGTCGATTTGGCGGGGATGAAATGAGCAGACTTGCTCAATTTATCCACCACCACCATAATGACATCATTCTGTTTGGTTGAAGTTGGTAATCCAGTGATAAAATCCATGGAGATGGATTCCCATTTCCATTCTGGGATGGGTAAAGGGTGTAATAGTCCTACTGGGTGTCGATGTTCTGCTTTAACCTGTTGGCATTCTATGCATTGGGCCAAATATTTAGCTATGTCCTTCTTCAATCCA
>JZKD02S0274891.1:0-20497 GCA_000966675.3 Picea glauca | reverse complement strand
ACTTCCACACTCAATGCTATGTACTTTGCCTCTACGGTACTCAATTCCATAGAGATCTATTTTCTGTTGCACCAGGAAACCATGGAAGATCCTAAAGTAAAAAAACAACCCGAGGTGCTCTTCCGGTCCACTTTTCTCCCTACCCAATCTACATTGTCATATCCCTACAAGCTCAAGTCTACACCAAAGTCATATCTCATGTCATTTCCAACTGTGCCTCATAGGTATCTCAATACGTTTTTTGTTTTTATCTAGTGAGTCTATATCGGTTGGGTCATGAACTAGCTAAGCACATTCACTACATAACATATATTAGTTCTGGAGCTAACCAGATACATCAATGATCCAATCAACAGTCTGTAAAAGTGTGGATCAATATCTCTTGAATCATCATCACTCATTTTCTTCAAATCCATCATCATTTGTGTAACCATGTATTTTCCTTCTATCATACCGAACTTTTTCAATATCTCCACAGTATATTTTCCTTGACTCAGGAAAATCTCATTTGTCATCTGTCATACTTCTAGTCCCAAGAAGTAATGCATCAAGCCTAAATCATTCATGTCAAATTTAGAAGTCAATTCTTGTTTGCATTCAGTGATGAGTCTCTCTGAACCAGTGAGGAAAAGGTCATTGACATATAGGTCCAAGATTAAGCACCCATTGCCATCAATGTGATAGTATAAGTTTGGATTAGCAGCACTCTTTCTAAAGCGCAAACGCATCAATAATTCATCCATTTTCACGTATCAAGAATGAGGTTCTTTCTTTAGTCCATACATGGATTTCTTCAAACTGTGCACATGAGATTTTTCATTTTGTATAATGAGTCCTTATGGATTCTTGATATAAACTTCTTCCTCAATTTCACCATTGAGAAAGGTTGTCTTTACATCCATCTGATGTAGTTTCCAACCAATGGAAACAACTAGTGAAATGAAAAAATGGATGGAAGTGTATCAGGATACTGGAGAAAATGTCTCATCATATTAAAATCCCTCTACTTACAAGAACCCTATAGCTACAATTATTGATTTTTATTTCTCAATGCTTCCATCAACTGCATGCTTGATTTCATAAATCCATTTGGAAGTTACTATAGCCTTTCCATATTGTCTTGGAACAATATCCCATAGATAATTTTTCAATATAGATTGATATTCTTCTCTCATGGCATATTTCCATACCTATTCACCTGAAGCTTCTCCATAACAAGAAGGTTGAGAGTCAATGATGTGGCTCATGGCTGAAAGGTATCTTGAGAATATATTTTGTCTCTTTCTCTCTCTTGTTGTCCCTTCAGGGGTTGTATGTCCCTCTCCTTCCTGTAGAGTTTGTCGGGCCCAAGAATACCTTTTATGTCCTACGACAATATCTCTAGGCATTTCAATTGGAGCAACTAGATCAACTGGAAAAACTGGATCAACATGGAAAACTCGATCAACTAGAATAATTTTTGTCTCCCTCTGAACTGCTGAAGGGGGAGAAGGTATTGTGTCACTATCAATTTCCATATGGGATTCTCTAGATCTTTGGAAAGATATTTCTTCCTCAAAAGTAACATATTTGCTTATCTCAATATGTCTATGACCAAGAATGTAGATCCGATATGCCTTTGAGGATTCACTATATCCTACAAACATACCCTTTCTCCCTAGAGGGTCTAGCTTGGATCTCTTCTCTTTGGTTACATGAAAATATACTGGGCATCCAAATATCCTAAAGTGTCCAATCTCAAGCTTCACTCCAGTGAAAGATTCTTCTAGAGTTATGTTCTTCAAGATCTGATGAGGACTCCTATTATGAACATACACTCTTGTCATACATGCGTCTTCCCATAGAGTCGTAGGTAGAGTCTGATAATGTATCATTTCTTTGGTTTCCTTGATTATAGTTATGTTCTTCCTCTCTGCAACCCCATTTTGCTGAGGGTTGTAAGGAACTATGAACTCCCTCTTGATCCCTACTTGAATACATAAATTATTGAAATACTTGGAGGTGTATTCTCCTCCATTATCTAATCTTAGTACCTTCATATTTCTTTCGTTCAGGTTCTCAACCTGAGCTTTAAATTCTTGAAATTTTGCAAGGACTCCATCCTTGTTCTTCAGGAAGTAAATCCAATCTTTCTAAGAGTGATCATGTATGAAGAGTACATAGTACAAGTACCCATTCATAGATGAAACAATCATTGGCCCACACACATCTGAATGTATCAAGTCCAAGATTTTGTTGCATCTATTGTCACTAATTAAGAATGACCCTTTAACATTATTTCGAAGAGCATAACCTTTGCAAACACCTTTAAGATGAATTTGTATATCTGAAATACCTATTACCATTTTCCCTAGAGCTCTGAGAGCTCTATAATGAATGTGAACAAGTATTCTATGCCACATCTCACTCAAATTGATAATTTCATGTAACAGAGCCTAGACTTGTCTGATGGTTAATATGTACAAGCTACTTTCTCAAACACCAATTACCTTGGAAAAAATTATATGTGAGTCTTTGTGCCATGCAAAAACTCTTCCTTCTAAAAAGGTAACCTTGTAGCCTTTGTCTTCGAAGGCAAAAATGGAGACAAGGATCCTTGTCATTTTAGGTACATATAGTAATGCATTTAGTTGAAGTTGCATGTCTCAATCTCATTGGGGGGTAAAAGTTCCAACCCCTTTCAAATTTTATCTGGCATCGTCTCCAAGGACAACATGTAGATGTGTCTCTTTCTCAACAAATGTTTTTAGGTGATCTCTAAAATTAGTCATGTGCCTAAAGGCACCATTTTCAATTAACCAAGTATTATCATTGGTAGGGACAATACCTCAGAGTGTTCAAATGTTGATTTCTTCATATCCTTGAAGTTTTGGCTTCTAGGAAATGATTTTTCTTCATCCACCAAGCTTGTCTTCCATCATGATTATGTTCATCATATTTTAGATTCTTCACAAACCCTTGTCAACTAGGCTAGAAAACCTAACGTCTAGGCTTTGATAGAAATTTTAGGTTTTGTTGGGATTATGACTGCTAACAATAAGACTTGAAATATAGGATAAACACTAGTGATTTGAAGATCTCATTCAATGAGTTGCAGAAACCCTAATTTGGATTCTGTAGAAATTAGTGAAACCCTCAAAACCCTAGGGCCCAAAAATAAAAATTCTTGAAAATGAAATATGAATATTTATGGAGGTGAGATGATGGAATCTGTACACTCCTATGCACTTTTTATCCATAGATTGGAAGTATCAAGTGCTAAAATACCTTAGAAATAAAGGTCGTGCGAAATTTCTCAAAACCCTAGGAGGGTCGTATGATTTTTCAGAAGTGAGAGGATGGCTGGAATTTGCTTGTGTAATGGGTTTTTCAATACCTATGCTTTGATACCATGTTGAATTTCAAATAATCTAGGACCAATCATGAATTTTGTTCACTCCAAGAAACTCTTTGGGGTTGTAGGCCAAAGATGATTGGTAACTTAAGAATATGGTAAATTTGGTATACTTGGATCAATGGGATAACTCAGTGGCTAATGAGAAGAACAACTTATAATGCATTCGAATGAGCCATTTCTTTTAGAAATCAATAATCAGATAGATAAATTGGAATAGGGTATGAAGAACGCTAATCTAGATAACCATGTACATTGACATGCAGGGTCATACAAGATAGTAAGAGATCCTTTAATTCAAATTCATGAGATAAATAAGAAGATAACAGTTCTTAAAACCTGAGCTAAACTAAATCAAAGTACAAAATAATGCAACAAATGAACAAATCTGACATTGGTAGAAAAACAAGACTGTGATTCATATCAAGATAAGAGTCTAAGTAAATGAGCCAAAATGTATCTAGGATTGAACCCTCTAGTTCATCTCATATCTTCAACTTTATAGCTTTACAATGAAATATTCAGATCCTAGAAGAGTGGATCAAATATGCTAAAGATAGAAAGTCAAAACAATATTACAGAAAGATAGGAAATGAGGTCAAATCCTCATTTCATGGCCTCCGGATCATGTAGAATCTTTTTTCTATGCAAATAAGCCTTCCAAGGCTATTTGATAACTCTTGAAGAAGATGAAATTCGAATTTTCCAAGTTTGGAAAAAACCCTAATTCATTTTCCATCAAAATAGGTACCAAAACCAACTTGAATACCTCTTCTAACCCTTTTACATCAAAAGTGGATCTTATATCTAACTCTATAATTCAACATCTATCCATTAAAAGAGTTTTAGAGAGATTTCGCTGAGTAAAACTTCGATCTATGAAAAAATACTCTTTCTCTGGTCAGTGACAGGTTTTGATGGTTAACACAACTATATTTTGGATCATTAACCACCGAAAGCTTTGCTTTCAGTGGTTAATGAACAATCGTCCTGTTCACCTAAACCACCGAATGTTTATCTTTCACCAAAATTTCAAAATTGTAAAATTGAAATAACTTGCTTCTTCGATGAGTGCTCAAGGCCTCTTTGATGATGCTGCTCCTCCTCGTACAAAGATGGAAAATTTAATTTGCTGTGTTGAAGACTGTGGTATATCTACCATTGTTGTAGCTAACTCAGCTAGGGTTTCCAAACCTCTATGATCTTGAGATGGAGGTTGGGATTCTTTTATCTTTATCCTCAGAAGTCTGAGCTACATGTACAGCTTCATATTCTCTTTTATCAGCACCCTGTTCCTGTCCTTGATTTTATCATTCTTTTCCTTGACATTTTGGTTAATTTTATAAAGTTCTGCATTTCTTTCAGTCAACTCTGCATTTGTATTTTTAATGACTCTTTCTAAAACTTCCATCTCATAGATCTGTTTCAGAAGTTTATTGATTTTCTGAGTCTTGGATGCTTTTGGTTTGCTTGAAGAAGCTTCTGCTAATGGTTGACTGTGTTCACCTGGAGGAGTTGGTGAGGGAAAGTTGGGATAATCTTCTACATCTTTCTCAGCCTGTTCATCACCCTATGTCTCTGTTGACTCCTTCTCTAGCTCTGAGTCACTGTATGGTAGATTGAGAGGGTTATCCCCTTAGCAATATTCTCAGTTTGCTCACCTTCTTTGCCAAAATTTAATTTCCTTTTGGCTCTCTTTCATTTGGTAGAGGATGACTCTGTTGGCTCTTTTGGAGGTGAGATAGCCCTCCTCTTTCTTCGACTACTCTTAGGAGTGATGGATTTATTAGCAGCAGACTTCTTATCATTTTCATCCTGTTGAACATCAGTTTGGAACTCATTCCAAAATAAGAAGCAATTACAGTCTACCTGTTTCTTCTTTAATGATTCTTTGACAATAAGTGTGATCAGCCCTTGTTGAGACAACCTACTGGCCACTTTGGTGGGCTTCACCTTGACTTGTCTGGCCATTTTTGTGAGAGATTTGTGTAGGTAGAAAGGAAAATTGATGGGATACCTGCCTGTGAAATGGTTCAATAGCTTGAAGTGGTAAAACATAACCCTGTTGTACGTGCCCTCACAGGTGATGTATGCAAAGATTGCATTCAAAAGAGTTTTCCATTTAGGCTCAAGAAAGGACATTGGTATGTCTTTCTTCCATATCAAATCCTTATGCTGAGGCTATAAGTAGGATCTAAACTCAATGTTTGTAGGCACAGTGGTCTTAAACCAACATTCCTCTGTTCTTGGGAGGCCAGTAACCTCTGTAATGGCTGACTCATCAACCACAAATTCCTCCTTGCCAATAGTAGTTGTCCTTCCATCATATGATAAGGAAAATGCTTCAAAAAGTTGTTGGTGAAAGTCTGCAAGTTTTTCACAATAGGAAAAGACACCAATGTGTTTGAAAAAGTCAGCCACCTCTTGGTGTGCCTATAGATACCACTTTCCATCTAACTCAGACCTGAGGGTTGGCCCAACTTTTGGCATCTGATGAGTTTGTTGACCTGTCCCTACAATTTAGGAAAAATCTAGGATTTAGGGGGACAAACACCTAAATCTTAAGATGAACTAAGAGTGTATGTAGAGGTAAAAGACATAGAACAGGGTGACTCAGAGTTTGATTTTCATAAACCCAATCTTGAACAGATTTTAATAAATAGTAAAGGCTGGATATTATCCAAGAATTTCAAATTCAGGTAGGAGATATAATTGGACTAAAATAGTGAGAGATTATAAAGACTACTTCATGAATCAGGATTTTCTTCGAATTGGATGACAGATGGCTTGGTGAACAACAAAAGAACTCGAGATTCTTCTGGTAATAACAACAATTGACTGTAGAGTTGGGTTTGTTAATGAAATCACGGGATTCCATCTAATACACACAATTTCATATTTGATTTCTAAATGGATGGATTTAAAATCATGATTAAATGGAGTCATTATTAACATATCCTCCCAGGACTTGAATTTTTGAAAGGCCATGTGACTAATCAATACAGTTAGCCGAAAATAAACTCATAAAATTCTATGTTATGCCGAGCCTTCATGTGAAATGACAAGTGGTGGTTCGAAAGGACTACAGAGCATCAAAACCATGATCATGTGTAATGATAGCATCTTACCTCACAAATTCCATCAATTTTTGGTGGTTACCATTTGTTGATTGCACCAATTGACAACCAAAACGTGCAAAAGAACGAGCTTTTATTTTCCACGTAGAAACCTTTTCGGTGGTTAACTGGGCTTTTGTTTTTCCCTTTTAACTACCGAAAGAGAAGGCTTTCAGTGGTTAATGAGCACTTTTCAGGCCCGCCTAAACCATCGAAACCTGATATTCTCTCTTTTTCTTGACAAAACCAAATCCGATGTTTGTTCCAAGTTTATTTACAGAAAATAGACTGTCTAACAAGCTTGAAAAAATTTAGAAATAAATTTTTGGACTTCTCCCTATCACCTAAAATGACAATTTTAACTGTGCTAGTTTAGGACATAACAAAGTTCATTCCATTTTTTTCATTTTACTTGAACCATATAAATTTTCGATTTCAACATTAATAATTTGTTGCAACAACCAAGATCACAAGAAGAAAACACCATGCACAAGTACACAAGAAGTATCTTGGTAAATCCTTATCAACAAGGGAAGAAAAACAAATTGTTACACATTAGTTTCATCACCCCTATGATTGTTAATGATGTAAGCCTATCCTTTGTCTTTAGAAGGATCAATTTCCTTAATCCTTGAAGGAGAATGAATATATGTTTTCCAAAGAGATCAAATTATACTTTTCCTTTGTAAAAAATAATAGAAAAAGGGATTGTCGCACCTTGATTTGTATTAAGGGTGAGACTTTCTAGGATCTTCACAGGTTGCACCACAGTGGCCTGCAATTTTTTCATATTTTTCTCAGTGTTAAGGGTGCGATGATTTCTGTACAAAGGAAAAATAGGAATTTCTCAAAAGTTCTAGAATAGAAGCTTTGAGGGTGAGTTGGACTCAAATTGGTTTGAATCTGATTCACATCCCTAATATCATGGGATCATCCTAACCTCCTCACCCTATCCTTTTCATCTTATAAAAGGAGAAGAGTTCTCATGGGAAAATTTAGTTCACTAGATTTTGGTGTGAGCTTGAGTTTTGTAGCTTGGAGTTTTTGGAGCTTATATGTTGGTTTTGAGCTTTGATTTGTCAAGATAGATTGTTGATCTCAGAATCCTTGGATAAATAAATGTGTGGGAATAAATGAACTATTGGAAGGAACCTGACAACATCAAGGAATATGGTTATATCTTTCTTTCACATTATTTAATACAGTGATATATTTCTTTCCCATAAAATTGGTCTTATTTTATTCTATGACTCCTTGATCACATAAATAGGTTTTGTTGAGTATACTTTGTTTATTTCACCTCGTTGGCTTGTATATTTTTATAGGTTCCTCATCCCATAAGCCTTGGAATGGAGTGAGGATGACACTAGAGAGGACAAATGACATTTAAAAGGTATGCATTTATATCTTGTTAGTTAGTATGCTTGATAGCTAAAACTTAGGGAAAGTTTTATATGGTGTTTTGTTTTGTTCTAATTTCATGGTGAAACTAGGGAGATCTGTTTATGTCTGCACTCACCGATTAGTTTGATAACAAAATTTGTGACTCGACTGGGGAATTTTTTTTTTTCCTAGTTTGTCTTGATTTATTGCTTTGATTTCTTGGGTTCTTTTTTCTGAGTCACTGGGGGATTCAGATGAACTCTTTGATTGTTTAAATTCACCAGAAAACCTTCTTGCTTTTTTTTTCCATTTTTATTTTGATCGTCACATCCTTCTTTGAGGGATAGTGCGATGATCTAATATCATCTCACCCTACCTTTTGACACAGTGCGACATCGTCGCACTGTATTTGTTCTCTAGCCTACAACGATCAATTATCGTCACGCTGTGTTAGTCTATGGACTACGACGATTGTGAAAATTTTGATTTTTGATGGTTTTTCTTGCCTAGATATTAGAAATGGTTTTGGGGTGATTTGTTGGGTCTGATTACAGTCTACTTGACAACTTTGATCTATCTTTGAAACAAAAATTTTGATTTCTTGCTTTGCATTAGATTGGGGGCATATTTGCATTTGAAGTATTAAAATTGCTTGGTTTTTGGCATTTTTAATCTTGAATCCTGTATTGGTGTAAAGTCTCTTAGCTCATTTCTTAAAGTTCTTGATATTGATGAGTTTAATAAAATTTTGGGACATTGTGCATCTGGGAATGATAAACGTTTTCTCCTTCTTGTAATATAGCTTTCATCGAAGTGAAATGTTTTCATTCTCATCTCTTTTCATTATTTAGAGTCGATCAAAACATCATTTAGTCCATGCCATTTTCCTCTTGAGTAAAAAAATCCTTAAAATAAAGAGATTATAAAAATTGATTAGACATGTTTATATTTTTTCATACCAAACCTACATTAGACTAGTTGTAGGGATTTGGAATAGGTGTGAAAGATAACTTTCCAAAGCTGCAAACGAACATAGTATCTTGTGATAGGGAGAGTTCAAATCCACTTGCTACATTTTGTCCTAGAAATCTATTCTAACACAAGGGTCAATCATGAATTCACATTAGGACTGGCAAAGTTACTCACCCTACTTTGTTGGTCTTAGTGTAGAGATTGCGCATATTATTAGGGGTCACTTGAGAATAAAATATTGTGGATACCTTCTCGAGTTGATTTCAGACTGTTGACTGTTTCCCCAGAAATCATTGTTGTATTTGGTAGCCTTAGTGACCTTTCTCTTTAGGATATTTACACAAGGTGACTATGGAGGGGAAAGTCTTCATGGTACCTGGAATCGATGTTGGCAAAACTCACTTGGGCTCCTTGGAGGGTATACCCACGATTATGTCTGGGAGCTTGCACCAAGGTGTAAGTTCATTAAGCAGGTCGTCAACATAACTTTTCCACCTGATATATCTCATCCCCTTATTACATTGTTCCTGCGACATTGGATTTCATCACCAACTAGTGTGTTCATTATAAGAAGGTTTTCTTTGCTTATTTCCTACCTAGATTTTTAGCATGTGCTGTTTGTTTTCGCTAACATACTCTAGGTTGGATCTATGTTTAATGGAATAAGTTGTTGGAATGACCAATGAAGGAACACCATTTCCAGGGGAACCTTTTGTTTTTCCTTCTTATGGAAACATTGGTTGATGCAGGAGCATCTCCCGAGACAAGCAAGCTAGTGCAGAAGACAAAGGATAGTTGGGCACACGCCAGCCCAAAATTTTGAAATTTCCCTTGAAGTTGATGCACCAAGCATAAATGAGATCATTTAATGAAGGCGCCTTGGTAAAATGTAATTAGACCTTGAGTGCCCCGCTCTCGTCTGAGATAGATAGAGGCATTTATAGTAGTAAATGTAGGTAGGTAGAATTTAATATTAGATTAGACAGTTCTATAAGAAAGAGGGAGAACGGATATAGACACCCTCATTGTGCATTGTAACATAGTTCAAGGAAGAGTTAGAGGAATCCAGAGCATAAGAGAGAAGTAGAGAACTGTAGAAGAACACCCATGTACAGATCTTGAATTAATAGAAGAAGTTGATTCAGATTTTTGGTTGTTGTGTTATTCTCTGTGTATGTGTGTTGAATGCTATGCTCATGAGTATTTACTTCCTACTGTGCATTTTCTATTATGATGTGTGTATGATTTCATGTATTGAGATTGAAATATGAGAGGAAGTGGAATGAGTTACAATTGTTTCTCTATCTGAGCGAGGATTCCTGCAAGGAGAGCAGTTGAAGTCGTTCGCAAGGAGTGCATTGACAGAAGGCTAAGGTAGTTAGCTCTTGTTCTCATTCACCCAAATGTGAAATTGGGTTCTACGAGCTGTGCAAGGAGTGCGCAGGCTAAGGAGAGTCTCAGTTGTGAAAATGAGCGAAGTATTGAAGGAATGCTGCTGCAGGCGTGCGTAGAGTCAAAAGAACTCAACACTTAGAAGAGTTCAAGGATTTCCGCAAGGAGTGCGTGCAAGAGTCTTCGTGGAGACTCAGAATTGTGTGAAGCTCAGGAAGGATAAGACTTCTAAGTTCATTGAAGAGAAGAAATGGAAGTTCATTCTGAGGAGTGCATAAGCTAGCTACTGCATAGTTGCACCATAGAACGACAAAATCCAGAGAGAAACACTTAAATTATTTTAAAGGAAATCTTCAAGGAGAAAATAAATCGACGGTCAGGATCTTACAGTGAGGATCAACAAAGTCCCGTCAACCATCGGATTTGTCACAGAAGTGAGGAGCTTACGGATGTGTTCAGATTTCAAGCTCTAGAGATTGAGGATCGTCAGATCTCCCTAAAACACCCGTCAGTCATCGGATCTGACAGAATCCACATGAGGGTGACCATTGGGATTCAAAGGATTGAAAATCCTGGTGTCGAATGTTTTTCGACATTCGAAACCCCCGAAGTCCCAGGAATATCAGAGCCATCTGACAGTTGGACACATGATAGAGATCGAAGCGTCCGGAGTTCTGGAATCAGAAGTTCCAAGAACAAAAGGTCGGGGAAGTTCATAGTGAAAACCCTGACATAATATAAGTCGTCCATTCGGGAGGACAGGTGTTAGGAATCCGGAGAGAGTCAGGATATTCCACATTGGGAAATCGGAGTTCCTGAGAACAAGAAAATTGGGAAATTACAAGTCTCGAAACCTCAGAGAAATTGGGACTGTTCGTTAGAAGGGATGCGTGGAGGAAATCAGTACCATCGGGAAAATTCCCGATAAGGAATCATCCATCGAGTTTTGAGTCATCAGGATATCGGTGATCTCAATGACAAAGTGTTTATGCACTTTGGTTTCGCGAACCGTGAAAATCTCGATGACGAGGAAGGTACAATTGTGAGACCAGCTGTCAGCACGACAGAAAGGAGGAAGGCACCGTAGTGGAATCCAGTTGTTAGCCTAACGGAGAATCGGTGTTCGAAGAATCGGGAAACCCACGGGTAAGTGTTTTGCAGCTTTTGAAATCCTGTAGCCCCGATGGAGATAAGACCATGGTCATAGGTTATCAGTCATACGGGCCAAGGCCTATAGCCAATAGGTTTAAAGAAACAAATGAATGTATCAGGGATCGGGGATCCGAAAAACAAAGTGTTTGGACATTTCAAATGTCAAATCCCCAATAGGAGGAATCTCGATAACAAAGGAAAAGGCCAGCATTGATTTCCCGATCATTAAGGGAGGTCTTGTAGGAGAGTTACTGTGGGTGGAACATTTTCCGATAGGGAAATAAGGATCCTTTGATTTCCTTGGGCCGAGGAAGGAGAGAAGGTCCTGTGAGCGGACGTGCCCTAGGTGGCGCGCTTGCATCAAGTGGTATCAGAGCTTAGACAATTTCTTTGTTTTCTGTAGCAGAGAAGAAGGAAGTTCACCATGCCACCAAGGAGAAGGGGTAGACAATCACCCGACCCAGAGGAGGAAAGGGAAATGTCCAGAGAAAGAGGTAGGCAAGTGCAGAATCCAGACGTGGAGAGAGAAATGCGAAATCTTCGTGCCAGAATGGAGGACATGGAGATAAGAGAAAGGCACAAAGCTGATGTAGGAGATATCAATGAATCTGAGGATGAAGATGATGTTGGACATAGAGAAGAAGAAATCCCAGTGGAAGATGCTGCGAGTGAACATTTACTCAAAGCTATTGCAAGAATGAGTACAAAGGTGAAAATGGACGTTCCAGTTTACGAGGGAAATCTAGATGTAGAAGAGCTGCTAGATTGGATTAGAGCTCTAGATACTTACTTCGACTATGAAGATATCGAAAAGGATAAGAAGGTTAGGCATTCCATCATAGGATTAAAAGGACATGCATCCTTGTGGTGGGATGAACTACAAGCTGACAGGCATTGCCAAGGCAAGTAGAAAATTAAGAGCTAGGACAGGATGATTGCAAAGATGAAGGAAAAATTTATTCCCAGGGATTATCAAATTTCTCTGTTCAGGAGGATGCAAAACCTGAGATAGAAGAAGATGACAGTAAAGGAATATACTGAAGAGTTTTACAGGTTGAACATTAGGGCAGGTCATCATGAAAGCAATGACGAAAAAGTGTCCAGGTATATGAATGGCCTGAGATATGAGATTCAGGATGAGATGAGCATGGAAACCATCTGAATGGTGGAGGATTCTTACCAAATGGATCTGAAAGCTAAATAGAAGCAGAGCCATAAGAAGAGTCAAAGAGGTTGAGGCAGAAGTCAGCCCAGAGGCAAGGTAGTTTCCCAGGAAAGAACCCAGAAGCCCAAGGACGACTGGAAAAAACCTCAGACTTGGACAGAGAGAGGTGGACACTCATAGCGAGGGAGATATGCGGAGCAAAGAGAAAAACATACTGAGTAGAGAGGAGGATATGCTAATAATGACAGATTTCCTCATACCAGAGGTAGAGGAAGAGGAAGAGGTGGAGTAATCACATGCTTCACATGTGGAAAGAATGGGCACAGGTCGTTCGAGTGTCCAGAGAAAAAGAAATAAACTGGGGAGACTCACATCGCCGAGGCACATAGGTGAGATGTTGAGGTAGAATACACTGAAGGTGGAAGATCGCTGGTGATACGAAAGGTCCTTTTGACGCCAGAGAAGGAGATGGAGAATTCAGCACAGAGGAACAGTCTTTTTAGGACTGCTTGCAAGACCAAGGATAGAGTGTGCAAGGTTATCGTGGATAGTGGAAGCACATATAATCTCATTTCAACCGAGATGGTGGAGAAGCTGGAGCTGGAGACAACTAATCACCCGAGTCCATACAAAGTTTCATGGCTACAGAAGGGACACCAGGTAAATGTCACTAAATAGTGTTTAGTTGAATTCAAAATAGGTGGTTATAATGATAAAATACTTTGTGATGTCATTCCTATGGATGTCTGTCATTTATTGCTGGGTAGACCATGGCAATATGATAGAAATGTGATTCATGATGGGAGGATGAACACATACACCTTGGAGAAGAATGGGAGAACCCATATGTTGCATCCAATTGAGGATAAAGAGGTGAAACCGTAGGTAAGAAACACCATACTTCTCATGAGTGGGAAGGAACTTCTTACCAAAGTTAAGAAAAAGGAGGATCCACAATTCTTTGTGGTCAGAAAACCGAGAATTGTTCTGACTAGCACAAGAGTGGATGAGCTACCGGAGGAGATTCAGGAACTACTGGAAGAGTTCGCTGATATTGTAGTGGATGAATTACCTCGTTCGTTTCCACCGATGAGAAGTGTGAGTCATCATATTGATCTTATACCAGGAGCCAGTTTGCCAAACAAAGCCACGTACAGATTGATGCCACAGGAGAATGAAGAAGTTAAAAGACAGGTCCAGGAGTTGTTGGACAAAGGTTTGGTCAGGGAAAGCTTGAGTCCATGTGTTGTTCTGATAGTACTCAGTCCGAAGAAAGATGGGGGCTGCAGAATGTGTACCGACTCAAGGGAAATCAACAAAATAACCATCAGGTATAGATTCCCATTGCCAAGAATGGATGATTTGATGGATTGCTTAAGTGGAGCTAGATTTTTTTCAAAGATAGATTTGAAGAGTGGATATCTCCAGATTTGTATGAGAGAAGGTGATGAATGGAAAAAAACATTCAAGACAAACGAAGGTTTGTATGAATGGCTTGTCATGCCATTTGGCTTGACGAATGCGCTGAGTACCTTTATGAGATTGATGAATGAAGTCCTGAAGGATTTCATTGGGAAATTTGTCATCATGTATCTGGATGACATATTGGTTTTTCGTAAGACGAAGGTTGAAAATCTGAAGAATTTATCCATTGTGATGAAGAGATTATAGCAAGAGAAGCTGCTGATAAACATGAAGAAGTCCTCATTCATGAAGACATAACTCATTTATTTGGGGTTTTTTATATCTGCAAATGAGTTGAGGATGGATCTAGATAAGGTGGAGGTGATCAAGAATTGGCCATCACCGAGGAACGT
Source organism: Picea glauca (assembly GCA_000966675.3). Classification (NCBI taxonomy): domain Eukaryota; kingdom Viridiplantae; phylum Streptophyta; class Pinopsida; order Pinales; family Pinaceae; genus Picea; species Picea glauca. The sequence continues at coordinate 6,106 of JZKD02S0274891.1, read as the reverse complement.
ATTTGAGGTGAGGAGTTTTCATGGACTGGCTAGTTTCTACCGGAAATTCATCAGGAATTTCAGTGGAATTAGCGCAGCGATGATGGGTATAGTGAATAAAAGACATAAATCTTTTCATTGGACGAAAGAGGCTGAGAAGAGTTTCAATTTGTTGAAACGAAAGATTATGGAACAACCAATTCTGGTGTTGCCGGATTTTCAAAAGACATTCCAAGTAAAATGTGATGCAAGCGGTTTTTCCATAGGAGCGGTCTTAAGTCAGGAGGATAGACCAATTGCATATTTCAGCGAGAAGCTAAATGAGGCAAAGGAGAAATACTCCACGTATGAAAAGGAATTTTATGCCATCATACAGGCATTGAAGAAATGGAGGCACTATTTGATTCCAAAGGAATTTGTTTTATATAGTGATAACTGTGCATTACAGTTTGTGACTCAACATGAAAAGTTGAATCAGAGGCATGTTAAATGGGTTGAATACATGCAAAATTTCACTTTTGTGATAAAACATATTTTTGGTACTGCTAACAAAGTTTCTGATGCTTTGAGCAAGAAATGTTTGTTGATGTAGGAATTCAAAGTCAGGATGTTAGGCTTTGATGATCTCAGAGACATGTATGTAGATGACTAGGATTTTAAGGAAGCATATGAAGCAGCTGAGAATCCATTTCTCAGAGACAGAAGCCTTTGGACATACTATATGATCCAAGATGGATTATTTTTCAGAGGAAATCAATTGTGTATTACAAATTCCTCCATGAGGGAGAATCTGTTAAAGGAAAAGAACAGCGGAGGATTGGCCAGACACTTCGGTCATGATAAGACATTTGAAAAGATGAGCGAGTCATACTTTTGGCCATGGATGCGGTCAGAGGTCAAGCATCTTGTAGACAGATGTAAGATTTTCCAGCATTCAAAAGGAAGGAAACAAAATGTGGGGTTTTATCAGCCATTTCCCATACCAGACAAGCCGTGGGATGAACTTAGCATGGATTTCATATTGGGATTTCCAAGGACACAAAGGGGATTTGATTCGATCTTTGTAGTAGTAGATAGATTTTCCAAGATGGTACATTTCATCCCATGTCAGAAAACCAATGACGTGATGCACATCGCAAATCTATTTTTCAAAGAAGTCATTCGACTTCACGGCTTACCCAGAAGCATAGTTTCGGATAGAGACACAAAGTTCTTAGGACACTTTTGGAGGACATTATGGAAGAATTTGGGGACTGACTTGTTGTTTAGTTTAGCTTATCATCCTCAGATGGATGGACAAACAGAAGTGGTGAACAGAAGTCTGGGAGACTTGTTGAGAAGCTTGGTGACAGAGCACCATAGCAGTTGGGACAATATATTGCCGCAGGCAGATTTTGCTTACAATGTCTCTGTTAACATGAGCACAGGGCAGAGTCCATTCCAGATTGTATATAGCACACAACTGAGAGGATTTTATGAATTGATAGATTTGGAACAGACTGCTACTAGGAGCGCTAGGGAAGAATAATTTGTTGAGGCAATGAAAGAACTTCACAGCCAGGTGAAGGAGTGGTTGCTGAAATCAAGCCAAGAATATAAGCACAGAGCCGATAAGCATAGAAGACAACTTCAATTTGAGGTTGGTGATTTGGTTCTGGCATATCTGAGGAAGGAAAGGTTCCCAAGAGGAATATACAATAAATTGAAAATGAAGAAAATCCGATCGTGCAAGGTCTTGAAGAAGATGGGAGAAAATTCTTATGAGATTGAGTTATCGGATGGAATCAAAATATCTCTAATATTCAATGTCTCAGATTTATACCCATACAAGCTTGAGGAAGTAGGAACAAGTGATGAAAAACCAGAGGTTCAGTGGTAGAAGCAGATGCCAGTTGCAAAGAAGCCACAGATGGAGAAGATATTGAATAAACGAGTGGGTAAGAAAACCAAAAGGAAAGAATATTTTGAATATTTGTTCAAGTGGAAGGGCCATCCAGTTGAATATGTCAGCTGGGAGACTGAAGTAGAGATTCTGAAGCATGGACATACCGTGCAGGAGCTCATGGGAAGGAGCCCATGCAAATTTTCAAGCGAGGGAGTATGATGCAGGAGCATCTCCCGAGACAAGCAAGCTAGCGCAGAAGACAAAGGATAGCTGGGCACACGCCAGCCCAAAATTTTGAAATTTCCATTGAAGTTGATGTGCCAAGCATAAATGAGATCATTTAATGAAGGTGCCTTGGTAAAATGTAATCATACCTTGAGCGCCCCGCTCTCGTCTGAGATAGACAAAGGAATTTATAGTAGTAAATGTAGGTAGGTAGAATTGAATATTAGATTAGACAGTTCTAGAAGAAAGAGGGAGAACAGATATAGAAACCCTCATTTTGCATTGTAACATAGTTCAGGGAAGAGTTAGAGGAATCCAAAGCATAGGAGAGAAGCAGATAACTGTAGAAGAACACCCATGTATAGATCTTGAATTAATAGAAGAAGTTGATTCAGATTTATGGTTGTCGTGTTATTCTCTATGTATGTGTGTTGAATGCTATGCTCATGAGTATTTACTTCCTATTATGCATTTTCTATTATGTTGTGTGTATGATTTCATGTATTGATATTGAAATATGAGAGGAAGTGTGTATGATTTCGTTCCGAGGAGTGCGTAAACTAGTTGCTGCACAGTTGTGCCACAGAACGACAAAATTCAGAGAGGAACAATTAAATTATTTTAAAGGAAATATTCAAGGAGAAAATAAATCGATGGTCAGGATCTTACGGTGAGGATCAACAAAGTCCCATCAACCATCATATCTGTCACAGAAGTGAGGAGCTTACGTTTGTGTTCGGAGTTCAATATCCATATATTGAGGACCGTCAGATCTCCCTAAAACACTCGTCAGTCGTCGGATCTCACAGAAGCCACACGAGGGTGACCATCGAGATTCGAAGGATCATAAATCCTGGGGTTGAATGCTTTTCGACATTCGAAACCCCCAAAGTCATGAGAAGATCAGAGCCATCCGATAGTTGGACACGTGGCAAAGATCGAGGCATCTGGAGTTCTGGAATCAGAAGTTCCAAGAATAGAAGGTCAGGAAAGTTCATAGTGAAAACCCTGACATAATCTAAGTCCTCCGTTCGGGAGGACAAGTGTCAGGAATTCAGAGAGAGTCGGGATATTCCACATCATGAAATCGGAGTTCCTGAGGAAAAGAAAATTGGGACATTACAAGTCTCGAAACCTCAGAGAAATCAAGATTGTTCGTTAGAAGGGACACGTGGAGGCAATCAGTACCATCGGGAAAATTCTTGATAAGGAATAATCCATCGGGTTTTGAGTCATCAGGATATTGGTGATCTCGGTGACAAAGTCTTTATGCACTTTGGTTTCGCGAACCGCGAAAATCCTGACGAGGAGGAAGGTACAATTATGCGACCAACTGTCAGCATGACAGAAAGGAGGAAGGCACCGTAGTGGAAGCTAGTTGTCATCCTGACGGAGAATCGGTGTTCAAATAATCGGGAAACCCACGGGTAAGTGTTTTGCAGCCTTTGAAATCCCATAGCCCCGATGAAGATAAGACCGCGGTCATGGGTTATCGGTCATACGGGCCAAGGCCTATAGCCAGGAGGGCTAAAGCAACAAAGGAACATATCGGGGATCGGGGATCGAAAAAACAAAGTGTCTTGAAATTTCAAATGTCAAATCCCCGATAGGAGGAATCCCGATAACAAAGGAAAAGACCAGCGTTGATTTCCCGATCGTTAAGGGAGGTCTTGTAGGAGATTTGTTGTGGGTGGAACATTTCCCGATAGAGAAATAAGGAACCTTTGAGTTCTTCAGGTTGAGGAAGGAGAGAAGGTCCTGTGAGCGGACATGCCCTAGGTGGCATGCCTACGTCATTGGTCCTCCTTACATAGCTACTTTGAGCCTGCCAGATCTCACAATTTGATTTTTAGTATGGTTGTTTTCCACTTAGGTAATACCAAATGAAGCTAGTGCTTCTACTGTAAGTACTTTCTGCTAAGAACATCAACCTCATGTTGAACCTTCATTGTCTTCACCAGTAATATATTCTTCACCTTCTTGACTTGCAAGGTATTCTTTTGTTTCATCTTCTTCGATGAGTAAAGGATCTGAATATAATAACTCGGTGGATAAGAAGAAGAAGAAGAAGAGGAAGAATAATAATAAGAAAAATAAGTAAGGGTCTAAACCTCCAACCACTACCAAAGATGTTGGAAAATCGCCAATTATTGTTATTTGTGCTAGGAGTGTTGATGATGCCAAGATCACCCAAACAACCCGTAAGCCCAAGTACCCTTGTAGGATTTGTAAGGGTATCCATATTCTTAAGGATTTCCCTAGTCTATCCACAGTTATAGAAGCATGGTCTACACACCCTCACCAACCTGTGTCATCAACTTCTAAACAATGTGTTGCTGACCTCCCGTCAAATAGTTAGGATATTGTTGGGAAGAAGAAAAGTAGAGTCAAGCTCCCCTGTATGTTATGTAGAGGGAGTCATCAAACTCACATTTTCCCTCGTATGGATGAAGCCTCAAAATTACTAGAACACATGACTGTGTCCCAACCTCAAATTTAAGTTTCTTATCACAATATTACTCTCGACCCACCTATAGTTGATGGAATGATCAATTTGTTCCCTTCGTCGGTCAGTCTGGTTGATCATGTAGTCAATCTGGTCACATCCTTAGTTGCACCAGTTGATAAAGTGGTCGATATGGTCCCATCCTTGGTCAATCCCACTCTCTCGTTAGAGAATCAAACAGAAGCAATCGATCTATATCCAACCGTCGATCTCATTCTCCCCTTGGAGAATGAAACTCAAGTGATCGATATGATCTCATCATCGACCGATCCTACTCTCCTTCTAGAGAGTAAATCCAATACTTCCCATGTTTTCCTTGTTGATACAGATTCTACTGTGCTAGGGGACATTCCTCCTTCTCCTATGGAACCCCCTCCATGTTATGAGTCCATCCTTTTTTATTGGGGTGTGCTAACTGGAGCTCGTCTTCCCTCTCACATTCCTTTCATGATTATAGTATAGGTTTATGGTTGTGACATTCCTCAAATGTTGATAGATCAATGTGCATCCGTTAGTATTTTTTCCTCTATTTATTGGCAAGATTTGGGTTATCCTCATGTTGTGTCGGTTACGTAGAGTCTGTTATGTTTTAATAGAAGAACCAATCACACTTTAGAATTCTTTCCTCAGTTTCCCATAACTTTGGGAGGGGAAACTATCTTTATTGATGTTATGGTAGTCCAAGACCCCTTGGATTTCGATTTTCTCCTTAGGAGAGATTGTGTCTATGCAATGAAATCTATCATGTCCACTCTTTTTCATGTGATATATTTCCCTCATGATGGAAGAGTCATGACTATTGATCAACTTTTGCTTGTTTGTGACTATTGATAAACTATTGAATTGTAACATGAAGACAGTTGATTTCTCCACTCTCATATTATAAGTGATGAAGTTTCCACCTAACCAATCCAAAGAGACGCAGAGAAAAGGGAAATTTAATATATAATATTTTAATTCATTTAGAATCATTTTAATTTTGATTTTGGTATCGAAATATAAAAAAAAGAAATTGTTTTTAAATGTAATTGCAAGTAATTTGAATATATATAAGTAGAGAACAACCCTAATTTATAATATACGTCCCACAGGTTGAGAAGATATGAATGAATGGTTCCCAGTGAAGACAATAATAGTGCCTCAATCCTTCATACATTCATGTAGAGAACAACCCTAATTTATAATATGTGTCCTGCATCCCATCATAATTACATGGATTGGTCCTAAGTATGTCCCGCTTTAATGGAAACTATTGTAAAAATGGGGCCAAGGAATCATATCATCCTTTTTCTATATACATATCTCACCACACTCTCTGCCAAGTTCCATCCATCATTTTGAATTTGAATTTGCAGAAAGATATGAATTAATTTCTAGACCATCCATTTCCTTTTTAGGATTTGTTGTAGAGTGCAAGGGCGGTGTGCAAATGCACTTAGGTGCATTTGATTACAAACCTGATCTGATTGATTATTCACCCAAATAAAATGCACCATAGGCATGAGTGACAA
>JZKD02S0274880.1:7298-20497 GCA_000966675.3 Picea glauca | reverse complement strand
TAGAACACAACATATATTCTTTGTTATTATAGATTCTTTCATATCCCTACATGAGAAAATGAACTAATAGAGATAAAAAATATTAATATTTCATTTCCATGGGTCAAGAAAAGGAATTGGTAGAGATAATATCTAAATACCTTGCATTTATGTGGGTCCACATAGATATTAAACAAATGGAACTCACAGGATCCACTCATCTTCTCTAGAATATCCATATGGAGAGTGGGTCAAGCTCCATCCACATTATCTACTAGTAACTTAGAGGAATCGACCAAATTTGAACATGTGACCTATGGCCTCCATGTCGACAACATGCATTTAGTGGATGGTTAAATCATTGAGCTCACCCTTGGGAATAGTGACAATATATATATATATATATATATATATATATATATATATATATATCAACGTTAATCGAAACAATCGTAACCTTTTATAGAAAAAAAGAAGTCAATATAGTGTGTAAGATTCCATATTAAGATTTGAGATCATAAGTATATTATCTATTTCTATATGATTATGAACAAGAAATAGTAAAAAACCGTCATGATCAAATAACCATTCATTGTGTAGAAGGTCTAGTAGGGATAACTAAGGAGATATCACATAGGGAAATTGGAAATAATACACTGCCATCACTAAGGGACCTTATGGGATACAATTTCAACTAAAAGAGGTAATAGTCCACATTATCACAAAACAATGCCTTTTATTTTAGTTTGAAACCAAATGAATTTGAGCTCAAAATGTTAAATTTTGAAGAAACCAACTACATTTTAATTGGCATCTATTACACCCATGTTAAAACTCCAAGAGAACATGTTTAGGTGATCAAGTTGAGAAAATGTTTACTAATTCCATCCTGAAAATCCTAGATGGAATTATTTTAGATAGATTATGTTGAAGGTGTGCTATACATAAATGAAACTTTGGACCTTAATCCAATCATAGAGGACATTTGAATGAAACTTGTAGAGTATCCATTAACACCAAGATTGATTGACATTTCAACTTCCATATGATAAATATACCATTTTGGTTTCCAAACTGAGAGGGACTGTTATTTTCTTATTCAAGTTGATGATTATTTTATGTATTAGGGAATGTAGTAGTGTAAACATGCTTTGCTTTATCTAAGGAATATTGATCTAGACCTACTCTAAAACCATCCTTGTCATATCCATATACTTTCATTATTTGCAATACCCAATTGAGGATGCATGCAAGCAATGGTCTTTCCCTTAGTATTCCATTTCTATCTAGATGGGTTGTTGGTGGAGATCATCTGGACTACATGGCACTATATAAGGTTTCCATGGACTAGTGTGAAATTTTCAAAGATAGGTACCACTTCTCAAGATGTAGACCTTTTTTCATTTAACTATTGTTCACAATAATATCTCTTTAACTGCAACATATTTTTGGAGTCCTTTTAGCATTGTAATAAGTTACCCTATCTCACCATTAGTGAGTTCAAGGTAATGAAGTTCTCTATTAGTGGCTATAATCCTTTCTCCAATATTAAATGAGAATATCTTCCATATTGTAGTGGGATTCAATGGGAAACATTAAAGGTAGGTTGTTTTGGTTTGTAGTCACAAAGAGGTGTCTAAAACTTAGATTATATAATTATTTATTTATTTCTAGATGAACTAAAATACAACAAGAAACACAATTTATAATTGTTGGATATTGTTGGGCATACATAGTGTTAGCGCCAGTTCTTGCAAGGGGGTGTTTCTCTCCAATTTCAGGCCCTTGGTGTAAATGCGTATAAATGGGGTTTAAAACCCCATCAAACGCGTTTTATTCAAAGGCCGCAGTCATGAGCGGCGAGCACAGCAGACAGAAAAGGCCCATTTCAGGCTTAAAATCAAGCAAACGGGCATTTTGTTTTCAACGGCGAGGATCCACAGATGGAGCAGATCGACGGTCATTGGGTGAGCTTGAGTCGTGGAGTTGCACATGATTTAACACATGGTCTCATATATTATGGCCCAGGTCACAAAATGATTACCCGTTTCGCGATTTCGGCTACTAGGACTTCAAAGGACAAAATGTTTCTCCTCCTCTGCATTTCGAAACCCCGAAACGCGAAATGTGAAAAGCGCCCAGGGGCCATTTCAACATTTCGGCTACCGAGACTTCAAAGGACCAAGGGTTTCTTCTCCTCTACATTTTGAAACCCTGAAACACAAAATGCAAAAAGCACCCAAAATCCGTTTCGGCATTCCAGCTACTGGGGCGTCAAAATACACGGGGTCTATCTCTTCCACTGCATCGAGAAACCTCGAAATGCGAAAAGTGGCCAAAATTCGTTTCGACATTCTAGCTACTGGGGTGTCAAAAGACATGGGGTCTATCTCTTCAATTGCATCAAGAAACCCAAAAATGTGAAAAGCGCCCAAAATATGTTTCGGCATTCCAGCTATCGTGGTGTCAAAATACACAGGGTCTATCTCTTCCACTACATCAAGAAACCTCGAAACATGAAATGCGAAAAGTTTTTTTAGCACTTGGGCACCAATAGTTTTTAAGGAAGGGGAAGTAGAAATCCATGAAAGAAATAATGCCAAAACACCCTTGGAGAGAGGCGCTAGGTCATGGCCCTGGGATACATTGGCGGCGGTGCTAGAAGAAACTGGGGCTAGCCCCCAAGCTTTAGAGAGCAGGCATGTGGTCTTCTCCGGAGCATATCATCTCGGTCACTCCCTAGAGAAGCAGTTAATGAATATTGAACATGTGGTTGAGACCTTAACGCAACCCATAAATGGAAGGCATGGAGGGGCTGGAGCAATCAGCACATGGTACCCTTGTATGCAGGCCCCCCTGCAAGAGCCATATTGAGTTAAGGTGTCTTCTGACGAAGGAGTTCTGTCCAGGTTTAATTGAAGAGCCTACACATGACAATTTGGACTTTAATGTCTCAGCTACCTTCCTACTGTGAAGGTGGTGAATTTATCTGAGTATATATACTCAGTTTTTGTATTTCTGTAGGGATAGATGGTAGAACAGAGCTCCCAATTGTAAAGCTTTAACGAGGCCTCTGGTTCCCTGGTTATAGATTGATATTTGAGACTTCTTGTTTAATGGAATCCAACATCTCCTTCTCCTTTTTTCCTCTGAATCTTAAGAGCCTTGGCATAGATGATCTAGTCGGGTGTTGTAATGACCATATAATGTATGCTTGATTATATTATTTTTGCAACCTCTTAATTTTCTTGAAGTTTCTCAGATTTGAGAGGATCTCATATTTGTGAATTTTCCCCCCTTTTAAAGGATGCTGGAAGACTGGATGTCCAAATCAGACTTTATCTCCTTTGTTTTTCCTCCACTTACTCACTGCTATGCAAATTACTAGCCTAAATTAGATCAAGACCTCACCTATCTCAGCTATTCCAGCCCAGTTTTCTAACTTAGAACAATATTGTTCTAAGTTCACTTCCATTCATCACCCTTTATCAACAAATCATGACATAAACTGATGGGCCTCAGGATTACTCCTGCTGCAATCTAGGAGTGACTTCTGACACCAACATTTCTGGCACCGTTGTCGGGGACGAAGTTGAAGATTTTCCCTGGGATTGAATGACATTGAGTCTCTGATTCTGAAGGTGCATCAGGCATCCGAGCCCTTGAATATTGTTGTTGTGCACCTATCAACTCCACTGTGGTGATTCCACTATGGAAAATCCACTGTATCCACTTCACTGTTTCAACTGTGGCTACTTTTAGCACACCTGAAAGCTGACCTAGAGGAGATTTTTCGAGAATGTTTCAACAACTGCTTTCTCACCTTGAGAAGTTTCCTGGGAGGACACAACATTAGGATCTGGCCTTTGATGGTGAACAAAGATCAGACACATTCAAAGATGCGCATATTTCACTTGGCGACTCCATGATCCGAGGATTGGTCAATGACTCCACTGATTCAATATGGAAAATATCTTAGCTCAAAGGTTGGCTTTCTGTGACTTTTCCTAGATAGTTGGTTTTCCTAATCCACTGCCTGATAGAGATGAATGGGAAGATATCCTCCCTGAANATGGATGATCCAGTCGGGTGTTGTAATGACCATATAATGTATGTTTTATTATACTAGTTTTTCAACCTCTTAATTTTCTTTAAGTTTCTCAGATTTGAGAGGATCTCATATTTGTGACTTTTCCCACCTTTTAAAGGTTGCTGGAAGACCTGATGTCTAGAGCAATCTTTATCTCCTTTGTTTTTCCTCCACTTACTCATTGCTATGCAAATTACTAGCCTAAATTAGATCAAGACCTCACATGTCTCAGCTGTTCCAGCCCAGTTTTCTGAGTTAGAATGATATTGTTCTGAGTTCACTTCCATTCATCACCCTTTATAAATGAATCATGACATAAACAGATGGGCCTCGGGCTTACTTCTGTTGCAATCTAGGAGTGACTTCTGATGCCAACACATAGAATTCGTTGTTGGTCAACATTGAATTCGATTCATCAAAAAAATTAGAAGGTATTAGTTCTAAAGAGAAAGAAATGATTTGCCATGAACTATTGCCTAAATATTTGACATTTATGACCAATGTAATTGGAATTTATGTAACAAAGAAATATTTTGGATATGGAACCAATCAACAAAGAGAGATGCTTTCCAATAATATTATTATTTATTTCATGTATTTAAGTTTTCAAATCCATAGTTTTGAGTGATACAAAAGGGATACAAAAGGAACTCAAAGTCACTGAGATACTGATGAACACAAATGGTTCAAGAACTTTATAAACATGTTAGGATATCTACATGAGACCAAAATCAAGGTCTTTTGGGCATCAATTATTTAGTCACATTTCCTCAATAAATACTTCATTAATTGATCTCTTTGGATTCTATCGAATTTGGTTTAGAAAATCAACAAGATGATGTTTCTATGGAGGCCATAGCACCTCTTGTGTTCGTTTTGGTGTCTTTTTTTGGTTGGTTGGATAATATGAATATTTTTGATAATGTACAAAACCTTGAGGATATTAGTCCATCAACTAGCATTGTTATGCATTTCCTTACATATTTTTATTCTCAATAAGTGGTATACAAAACTTTAGGAGCCATGTTGCTACGATAGAGATATATATTTAACTTGAATGAAGTAGTTAAAATTTATAAATGGTACGATGGCAGAAAATCTAAATACAATCACTATTTATTATCAAGTTTGGCTCATCTATTATGAATATTTATGAGGCTCAATACCAGTAATCTTGGATCAAATTCTTGAGGTTGTTTGATTATTGAGAGGGGGGGATGAATCAGTAATAGAGAAATTCAATACTTTTTAACCACAATATGCAAGTGTTATATGCATGTAGCATTAACATCCAATATTTGTAGAGTAAATAAACAATGAACAAATGAACAATCATACAAATACATAGTACAACAATGTTTTTACATGGAAACCCAAATTGGGAGAAAACCACGTAATGATTTTTCTTATATGTCTTGAATAATTACATTCATTGGAAACACCAACTTCCTTTTTTTTCCAGCTGCAACTAGGAGGCTCCAACCCCATAGTTTCTTAGGCTTAAACATGAGGGAAGCGCCAACTCCCCAATTATCTGGCTATAACTAGAAGGAGGCCACAACCCCCTATGTTCTCTGGCTACAACGAGAAGGTGGCTACAATCACCTTTCCTTTCCCTGTCCAACTGCCTTGATGTATAAGTAGAATGATGGAACCACTATCACAGTATCACTGTGAGATATACTATTGTAAACCTGTACCAATAAACCTGCACCAAACAACCTGTACCAATAACTTGAACCATGCATCAACTTGTACCTCAACCTGTAATCAACCTAGACCATAAAAATGTGCATCAACCATGCACCAAATTGTACCAAACAACTTGTAATCAACATGTACCATAAACAAGTGAAATAATGATGCACCAACCTGTACCTAAACCTGTACCATGAACACGTGCATCAACCATGCACCAAACCTGTACAAATAACATGTCACAACAACCTGTCCAAACAACCTATCACAAAAGCCTATCTCATCAATCTTATCAAACAAATAAGATATACTAACCAAGATCAATCACCAAGATAACTCTCAAATATGTTTATCAACCAAACATAACACAACAACTCATCATCATCACCAAGATCAATATGTGGTTGTAATAATATACCAATACAAGTATGCTACATCATCCTTAAACCATGTGTCAACAATACTACTAACAAGTGCCTCCAACCATATACCAAGTATGTACCATTCATGTATCAACTACTCATCAACTATGACTCATCAACATGTACCAACATCATCAACTATACACCTCATGTACGTGGCAACTCATCAACTACTTGTCTCAACCATGTACGTAACATGTACCTCAACCAAAATCCCTCATCAATTTCATAATCCAAATCTGATTTGTAAATCTGTAATATACTTGGTGTATATGATCACATACCTGCAAACCTTCCTTAACTTTAACAACACGAGACTATCATTTTCATCAAACTTTTCTTTAGTCTCACATGACTAGTTTTGTATTAGTCAACAACCCTAACTTTAAATAATCATAACTATGTACCTGTAATGAATAAATATCTGAAAATAGTACAAAATGTTCTTTAGTGTGTTTTATGCAATTCCTCTAGGTGTCACTACTTGGAACCTCTCGGAAAAGGAGTTATAGAAAAAATGGCATACCTTGTTGAATTTTGGCTTATTCTAGAGATCGAACTTGTAGAGCGTGCCTCACACAAAATATTTTTTGTATGGATATGAACATTATACACAGAATAATAAAGACGGTAATATAACTAACACATTTTTTCTTACCTAATTTGGATCTTTTATGAAGAAGTTACGACGTTTTTACCCGAAACACATGTTTTAGGCTAGTTTCAGGACTAGCCACAAACGCTATTTTCCACGGAGTGTAACTCCAAAAATACAAGGAACCACAAGATGAAATTTTGACCACAGATACTTGGATATGTTTCCTCAATGGCCTATCAATTTCACGGTCTGAATCATTCTAGAAAAAAACATTTATTGCGAAAATGGTGGGATGACCTGTAAATAACATACCTTAGAAAGCATCATCAAAATAATTTATCCTCCCTTGAATTTTGGCGTTCTTTACTTCACCTTCCCTATGAAATTCATCTTAGATATCCTTTGGTTACCTCATTCACCTATATATATTCAATATGCTCACATGTGATTAAAATTAGAGAGCATTGCCTCTTATTTATACTGTCATGTAGCTTCCTCAAGGGGNTGTTGGCCCTGAAGACCATGTTTGTGATGAATCTTTTACTGTGGAGGAAATCATTTTCTATGAAAATCTAGAGGCGTTGGATGATATTAATTATGTTAGCCCTAGCATGGAAGCATCTGACATCATTTCAGATACATCTGTTCTTTTATATGTTCATAAAGATCAACATGCCTCTTGTGAAAATTTTAAGTTTATAGAGCAGATGTTGTCTAGAGTAGATAGCTCCACTGAATATAGGATTGAAGCAGATGTTCCTAGTAGCCCAACTTATGATGATGAAGACCTTCCACTTTTTAAAGAAGAGATGGTTGTGGAAGAGGATTCTTTTCTTTTCCTTCAAGAGGTTGCCCATGATATATTTTTACCTAGGATTAAAGAGAAAAATCTTATGTGTGAACAACCAGAAGTAGCAGTTACCGTTGTCCTTGAAATGAATATTTTTTACAGTTGTATTCTCGATGGGATCACTATTATGGAGGTTGATTATAGAAATTAAGGGCAACCCCTTTTTTATGAATATTCTAGTGATGATGAGTAGCAAGCTTATCCTACATTTGATCACTATTAATTCTCTGACCAACATGACAACTAGAAGACCTTTCCCATGGTCCCTATTTATGATGATTATGAATCTAATCCTTGGGAGATCCATGGAGAAGAGGAGGAGGAGCCGAAGATACTGTTTACAGAATGCATAGAGCCAGTCAACGAGTAGCCACCACCTGAGATCAGTCATCCTACATTAGCTATCCACCCACCTGTGCTTAACAAAGATATTGAGCCACACATGAACAACTGTGTAGCAAAGGAGGCTGCATGTCGCCCATTTGCTGGAGTTTTCCACTGGTCCTATGAGCCTGTGAAGGAATACATGGATTTGTATTTCCTTCACAATTTGGAGCCGCCCTATTTCATCTCGACTTGAGCATGTAAGAAGGAGTTGAAGAGCATAATCGTTCTGTTGTCATAGTTACACCATCTATTTGTAATCATCGACAGAAGGAAGGAGCTTCTATTTAGGAAGTTTCTTGATTGGCTATGGTGGAAGTTTTCTTTCACCTAGCCCTATGTAAAGGAATTTATTAGATTAGGACCATACGTAAATAAGCTACTTGGAGTGTGTGTGTTTATCTTTTATTTTCACTTATCGACAAGTATTTTTAAACAGGGTGTTTTGAGATCGACACCATAGCCCAACAGAAGGCAAATGGAACTGTAGAAAGAGTTCTTAGAGCATTGCAAGGATGACTCTATCCCCCATGGAGCCTAATGTTAGCACCAGTTCTTGCAAGGGGGTGTTTCTCTCCAATTTCAGGCCCTTGGTGTAAATGCATAGAAATGGGGTTTACAAACAAATCCAACACATTTTATTCAAAGGCCAGAGTCATGAGTGGTGAGCGCAACACACAAAAAAGGTCTATTTCGGGCTTGAAATCAAGAAAGCAGGCATTTTGTTTTCAATGGAAAGGATCCAAAGATGGAGCAAATTGACGATCGTTGGGTGAGCTTGAGTCATGGAGTTGCACGTGGTTTAATTTATGGGCTCATCTCTTATGGCCTAGGTCATGAAATGAATAGTCGTTTCGCGATTTTGGCTACCGAGACTTCAAAGGACAAAGGGTTGCTCATCCTCTGCATTTTAAAACTCAAAAATGCGAAATGTGAAAAGCGCCTAGGGGCCATTTCGAAATTTCGGCTACTGGGACTTCAAAGGACCAAGGGTTGCTCCTCCTCTACATTATGAAACCCCAAAACGTGAAATGCGAAAAGTGCCCAAAAGTTGTTTCAGCATTCTGGCTACCGGGGTGTCAAAAGACATGGGGTGTATCTCTTCCACTGCATTGAGAAACCCTGAAATGCGAAAAGTGCCCAAAAGTCGGTTTGGCATTCTGGCTATCGAGGTGTCAAAAGACATGGGTTCTATCTCTTCCACTACGTCAATAAACCCCGAAATGCGAAATGAAAAAATCTGTTTCGGCGCTTGGACACCAAGAGTTTTGAAGGCAGTGGAAATAGAAATCCTTGAAGGAAAGAATGTCGAAACACCCTTGGAGAGAGGCTCTAGGTCATGGCCCTGGGATACATTGGTGACGGTGCTGGAAGAAAGGGGGGCTAGTCCCCAAGATTTAGAGAGAAGGCATGTGGTCTTATCCATAGCATATCATCTCGGCCACTCCCTAGAGAAGCAATTAATGAATATTGAGCAGGTGGTTGAGACCTCAGCTCAACCCATAAATGGAAGGTATGGGGCACCTAGAGAAATCAACCCATGGTACCCTTGTATGCAGGTCCCCCTGCAAGAGCCATGCTGAGTTAAGGTGGCATATGACGAAGGAGTTTCATCCAGGTTTGACCGAAGAGCCTGCACACACCAATTTGAACTTTAATGTCTCAGCTACCTTCCTGCTGCGAAGGTGGCGAATTGATCTGAGTATATATACTTAGTTTTTGTATTTCTGTAAGGATGAATGGTAGAGAAGATCTCCCGATTGTAAAGATTTAATGAGGCCTCTGGTTCTCTAGTTATAAATTGATATTTGAGACTTCTTGTTTAATGGAAGCCAACATCTCCTTCTTTTTTTTCCCTCTGAATCTTAAGAGCCTGGGCATGGATGATCCATTCGGGTGTTGTAATGACCATATAATGTATGTTTGATTATATTAGTTTTGTAACCTCTTTATTTTCTTTAAGTTTCTAATATTTGAGAGGATCTCATATTTGTGACTTTCCCCCCCTTTTAAAGGCTGTTGGAAGACCGGATGTCCAAAGAAGTATTTATCTCCTTTGTTTTTCCTCCACTTACTCACTGCTATGCAAATTACTGGCCTAAATTAGATCAAGACCTCACCTGTCTCAACTGTTCCAGCCCAGTTTTTTGAGTTAGAACGATATTGTTCTGAGTTTACTTCCATTCATCACCCTTTATCAACAAATCGTGACATAAAATGATGGGCCTCAGGCTTACTCTTGATGCAATCCAGGAGTGACTTCTGATGCCAACACATAGAATTCGTTGTTGGTCAACATTGAATTTGATTCATCAAAAAAATTAGAAAGTATTAGTTCTAAAGAGAAAGCAATGATTTGCCATGAACTATTGCCTAAGTATTTGACATTTATGACCAATGTAATTGGAATTTATGTAATAAAGAAATATTTTGGATATGGAACCAATCAACAAAGAGAGATGCTTTCCAATAATATTATTATTCATTTCATGTATTTAAGTTTTCAAATCCATAGTTTTGAGTGAAGCAAAAGGGATACAAAAGGAACTCAAAGTCATTGAGATACTGATGAACACAAATGGTTGAAGAAATTTATAAACATGTTAGGAGATCTACATGGGACCAAAATCAAGTTCTTTTGGGCATCAATTATTTAGTCACATTTACTCAGTAAAAACTTCATTAATTGATCTCTTTGGATTCTATCGAATTTGGTTTAGAAAATCAACAAGATGATGTTTCTATGGAGGCCATGGCACCTCTTGTGTTCATTTTGGTGTCTTTTTTTGGTTGGTTGGATAATATGAATATTTTTGATAATGTACAAAACCTTGAGGATATTAGTCCATCAACTAGCAATGTTATGCATTTCCTTACATATTTTTATTCTCAATAAGTGGTATACAAAACTTTAGGAGCCATGTTGCTACAATAGAGATAGATATTTAACTTGAATGAAGTAGTTCAAATTTATAAATGGTACGATGGCACAAAAGCTAAATATAATCACTATTTATTATCAAGTTTGCCTCATCTATTATGGATATTTATGAGGCTCAATACCAATAGTCTTGGATCAAATTCTTGAGGTTGCTTGATTACTAAGAGGGGGGTTTGAATCAGTAATAGAGAAACTCAATACTTTTTAACCACAATATGCAAGTGTTATATGAATGTAGCATTAACATCCAATATTTGTAGAGTAAATAAACAATGAACAAATGAACAATCATATACATACACAATACAACAATGGTTTTACATGGAAACCCAAATCGGGAGAAAACCACGTAATGATTTTTCTTATATGTCTTGAATAATTACATTCATTGGAAACACCAACTTCCTTTTTTTTCTAGCTGCAACTAGGAGGCTCCAACCCCCTATGTTCTCCAACTACAATGAGAAGGTGGCTACAATCACCTGTCCTTTCCCTGTCCAACCTCCTTGATGTATAAGTAGAATGATGGAACCACTATCATAGTATCAATGTGAGATATACTATTGTAAACCTATACCAATAACTTGAACCATGCATCAACTTGTACCTCAACCTGTAGTCAACCTATACCATAGAAAAGTGCATCAACCATGCACCAAACTATACCAAACAACTTGTAATCAACATGTACGATAAACAAGTGCAATAATGATGCACCAACTTGTACCTAAACCTGTACCACGGACACATGCATCAACCATGCACCAAACCTGTACAAATAACATGTCACAACAACTTGTCCAAACAACCTATCACAAAAACCTATCTCATCAATCTTATCAACCAAATAAGATATACTCACCAAGATCAATCACCAATATAACTCTCAAATATGTTTATCAACCAAAGATAACACAACAACTCATCATCATCACCAAGATCAATATGTGGTTTTAATAATATACCAATACAAGTATGCTACATCATCCATAAACCATGTGTCAACAATACTACTAACAAGTGTCTCTAACCATATACCAAGTATGTACCAATCATGTATCAACTACTCATCAACTATGACTCATCAAGATGTACCAACATCATCAACTATACACCTCATGTATGTGGAAACTCATCAACTACTTGTCTCAACCATGTACGTAACATGTACCTCAACCAAAATCCCTCATCAATTTCATAATACAAATCTGATTTGTAACTCTATAATAGACTTGGTGTATATGATCACATACCTGGAAACCTTCCTTAACTTTAACAACAAGAGACTATCATTTTCATCAAACTTTTCTTTAGTCTCACACGACTAGCTTTGTATTAGTCAACAACCCTAACTTTAAATAATCATAACTATGTCCCTGTAATGAATAAATATCTGAAAATAGTACATAATGTTCTTTAGTGTGTTTTATGCAATTCCTCTAGGTGTCACTACTTGGAACCTCTCAGAAAAGGAGTTATAGAAAAAATGGCATACCTTGTTGAATTTTGGCTTATTCTAGAGATCGAACTTGTAGAGCGTGCCTCGCACAAAATACTTTTTTTATGGATATGAACATTTTACACAGAATAATAAAGACTGTAATATAACTAACACATTTTGTCTTACCTAATTTGGATATTTTATGAAGAAGTTATGACGCTTTTACCTAAAACACATGTTTTAGACTAGTTTCAGGACTAGCCACAAACCCTATTTTCCACGGAGTGTAACTCCAAAAATTAAAGGAACCACAAGATGAAACTTTGACCACAGATACTTGGATATGTTTCCTCAATGGTCTATCAATTTCATGGTCTGAATCATTCTATAAAAAAAACATTTATTACGAAAATGGTGAGATGACCTGTAAATAACATACCTTAGAAAGCATCCTCAAAATATTTTATCCTCCCTTGAATTTTGGCGTTCTTTACTTCACCTTCCCTATGAAATTCATCTTAGATATCCTTTGGTTACCTCATTCACCTGTATATATTCAATATGTCACATGTGATTAAAATTAAAGAGCATTGCCTCTTATTTATACTTTCATGTAGCTTCCTCAAGGGGTTACCTATTAACCATGTTAACCCACTTTCCTTATTTTAGGGTTAACTAACTTCTAAACACTTGTCCAATTAGTAATTTATCCATTAAATTTATTATTTAAATAATTTATTGTATATCCACTTTGACTTATAGTACACTCATCACCATCTAACCATCTTAAACCACT